>CAUYLG010058206.1:0-60162 GCA_963573385.1 Cacajao melanocephalus
CTTCCTGTCTCCATTGTTAAGCACAATTATTGGCATAAAAGAGGTCTTTAATACCCATTTTTAGACTGCATTCTAGCCTGGGCAATAGAACAAGAATCCCATTCTCTCTCCCTCTTTCTCTTCCTCTTTCTTTCTCTCTTACATTCTTTTTTCTTTCTTTCTTTCACTCTTTCTTTCTTTTCTCTCTTTTTCTTTCTTTCAAAAAAATGCATTTATTAAAATAAAAAATAAAAACACACAAAAATATCTGGTATTAGAGAAAGCATAGACATATAGATTAACGGAAAAAATTAAAAAGTCCAGAAATAGACCTAACCAAATATGGTCAGTTGATTTTTTACAAAGGTGTGAAGGCATTTCAATGAGAAAGGATGATCCTTTTAGCCAATGTTGCCAAACAATTGGATGTCCATATGCAAACGAATTAACCTCAACCAACACAGACTATCTTATTCAAAAATTCACTTTAAAAATGAATCATATGCCTAAGTGTAAAACCAAAAACTACAAACCTAAAATTATAAAACACAGAAGAAAACATACAAGAATAGCTCCATGACTTTGTGTTAGGCAAAGATTTCTCAGGTGCTATGCTAAAAACCAAGATCCAGAGAAGACAAAAACTGATGTTAGACTTTACAATATTAAAACTTCTTTTTAAAAGCACTCTTAAGAGAAAGAAAAAACAGACTACGCTCTGGAAAATAATATTTGCAAACACATAAAGAACTTGTATCCAGGCTACATGAACTGTCAAATAAGAAAACAAGCAGTTGAATAAAGAAAAACGGTAAAAGATTTGAACAGAATTTTTGAGAAAGAGAAGAAACATATATGGCAATTAAGAACAGGAAAAGATGTTTGATGATGCTTGTCATTAGGGAAGTGCAAATTAAATCCATAATGAGATACCAGTAAACACTAGGATGGCCAAAATCAAAATAACACCACCACGTGCTATCAAGGGCACAGAAAAACATGTGCTGCTGGTGGGAATTCAAAGTGGTACAACCATAGAAAACAGGTTGGCAGTTACTTATAAAATTAAATATGGCCAGGCTCCGTGGCTCACGCCTGTAATCCCAGCCCTTTGGGAGGCCAAGGCAGGCATATCACACAGTTAGGAGATTGAGATCATCCTGGTCAACATGGTGAGACTCCACCTGTACTAAAAATACAAAAATTAGCTGGGCGTGGTGGTGCACATCTGTAGTCCCAGCTACTCGGGAGTCTGAGGCAGGAGAATCGCTTGAACCTAGGAGGCAGAGGTTGCAGTGAGCCAAGATGACACCACGGCACTCCAGACTGGGTGACAGAGCAAGACTCCATCTCAAAAAAAAAAAAAAAAAATTAAGTATATACTTGCCGTACAACTCAGAAATTCTAATTCTGTAAATTTAACCAAGAGAAATGAAACCATACACCCACATAAATAACCTTTACGTGAGTGAATGTTTATAGCAGTTTTATTTATAATTGTCAAAAAATTGAAACAACCCAAATGTCTCTCAACTGAGAAATGGATAAATAATCCATTAGTACATCCATAGAGCAAAATACTAGTCAGCAATAAAGAGAAGCTAATCACTGATATTTGTAACAATATGAATCTTGTTATAAATGAATGATATGGATGGATTTTGTTATGAATGAATGAATCTTGTGAATGAATCTTTTCATGCTAAGTGAAAGAAGCCAGACTCAAAAGTCTACTCTGTGATTCCATTTATATGACATTCTAGAAAAGGCAAAACCATAGAAATAAATCAATAGTTGCAAGGGCGGGAGATGGGGAAGAAACTGACTACAAAAAAAAAAAAATGGAACTTTCTAGGGTTATGGACCCGTTCTGTATCTTGATTATGGTGTTGGTTATATTCTGTATGTATCTGTGCAGACTTCCAGCAATCTACATGAACATGGGTTAATTTTATTATAACTAAATCATACCTTCATGCATTCTCTTTAATCAGAAACCATGTGTGGGAATCTATTCCATAGCATTAAAAAACTCCAATTGGCTGGGCATGGTGGTTCACACCTGTAATCCCAGCACTTTGGGAGGCCAAGGCTGGTGGATTGCCTGAGGTCAGGAGTTGGAGACCAGTCTGACAAACATGGTGAAACCCCATCTTGGCTAAGAATATAAAAATGAGCTGGGTGTAGTGGTGGGCACCTGTAATCCCAGCTACTTGGGAGGCTGAGTCAGGACAATCATTTGAACCAAGGAGGCAGAAGATCACTCCACAGTGAGCCGAGATAACTCCGTTACACTCCAGCCTGGGTGACAAGAGCTAAACTCAGTCTTGGGGTCGGGGGGGAGCACCAACACAGAAGCATTGTTTATACTGCACAAAACAGAAACCAATCTGATGGCCCATCAATAGAAAACTGTTTAATAAATGGTGTTACAGCCATTTCAAGGAATAGTATTTAGCCACTTAAAAATGCATACTACTTATTCTAGTTAACATGGAGGGATTTTCACATGATATTGTTAAGTAAGAATAGCAGGATACAGCAAGTATATATAGAATGATACTTTTTAAAAATACGCAACCATGAGTTAACCTATAGATGAGTTTGTATGATTGTGTGCACATACATGAAGAAAGTTGTGATGGGATGTGCATTAGTCTGCTAACATTGATGACTTGAGTTTGGGAGCTGAGATTCGAGAGTCAAGGTGAGTTTGAAAGGTGGGAGGGAATGAAGGGAAGTCGGGCTCAAAGGATGAAGGAACGAGGAATGCCTAGAACTAGCCTGAGATTAGCTGTGACTACAGACCTCTCCTTTGCTGGGTTCTCTCTCCCTAGGGCTGAGACTTCTTATCAATGTCTCAGTCCCACCAGGAGAGGAAGGGAAAGGGAATTTCAAAACTTCTCCAAAGGACCTGCAGCTTTCCCATGGCATAAGGGGCTAGGACTGGCATCACTCAGTTCTTTATCCCAGCCAGGATTCAGAAGGAAGCTCGTCCCTTTGCTGTGGGCTGCCTTCCCTCGCTCCAGGACAAGGCAAACATTGTGGGGCTGGTGGGAAAGGACCATAGCGGGAAGGGCTTGGGGAGGAGAGGCAGCTGTGAGTGGAGCTGATGTCTTCTTGAGGACGGGAAGCAGTGAGGCAAATGCCTTGCTTTCTGAGAAGCTAGAGCAGAGCCAGAGTCATTCTCTGATAAGCTCTGGAAACAAGAATCAGCCAACAAGCCCTGACACTCCCTTACTGCGCGCTTAGCTCTGCACGAGTTGCTAAGGAGGAAATATGAGAAAATAGGTCTTATACACCAGGGAAAGGACCTCATAGGGTTTATGCTTTCATTAGAGAGACAAGAGTATTGCATTTAAAAAGTAAAGAGCACTCAAAGTGGATTTATTAATATAAATGGGGCTCAAAAGAGAGGGACCAAGCACAGAAATTTTTGAAATAATACTGCTGTGCCCATCTTTTGTCTTCCTCCTTACCTTACCCAGCTCTCACAGCTGGTGGCTGCAGTTTCCTTGCTTGGGAGAATTTTGCAGCGGAGCTTCTGAACTTTCCAAAGTTGAGGAGAACAGGGTCTGAGGAAGGGAATGTTCCTAGACTAAAATCTGTAATTGGGGAGTGGCCTGTGGGTCCTCAAATCAATAGGAACATGCAACCTGCTCCCTGAAAGCACCTCACACTGAGAGGCTCTCAGAAGGAATGGCTTTTATGGCACAGCAGGGAGACGGGACCTTGGGCACTGGGTTCACCACAGAAGCCAATAACCCAAAGGTGACCAAAAAGACGCAGAACAGTAGACCCACAGAGACCACACCTGCCAGGCAGGGGCATCCTCCACTGTGACCAGTATGGACCCCTGGCAAGAGGGGCTGGGAACCTTCAGCCAACCCCATGGAGGACCAGAGAGTGACCAAAGAAAGACCTGGGTTGGATTTCTAGACAGCTCAGTATGATGGGGATGTGAAGTAAACATTAAGTCATTTTACAGAAAATGAACAACTATGGAATTGCTTGGGTACTCCAGTTGGTGAACTGAGCATTTTCAGTCTTCCAGCCCCAAGAGGTCTGGAGGTGGGAATTATGGATGAGGTGGGGTTCAATCTGACCTTAGGGACAATAGGCAAGACAGGGGACAAAAGTAGGGACCAGAGAACAAAATGAGCAAACATGATCACCCAAGGGAGCAGGGAGCACATGACAGGGACAATGAAGAAATGGACTTGGCTGGAGCCCAGGGTCCAAATCACAGAGCAGAAAGAAAGCTACTTTCAGTGTCTCTCTTTATCATCAGAACACATCTGTCACACAACACCTCCATGCATAAAACACCTGGCTGCCTGTGAAGTTATAGAGGAGTGAAATGCATGGCTGTGCCTTCTGTGGGCTCACGAGGTGGTTAAGATGATGCACACACATGCAAACAGCACACCTAAGGCAGAGTGCCACATGAAGAAAAGAGATCATTCGTGTGCGAGTGTTGATCCAGCCAGGGCCTCATGAGCAACTTCTTCACACCATGCTAAGCACTGCAGATGCAGAGGTGATTAATACAAGGTGCCACCCTGGAGAAATGCCCAGAAATCACTCCCAGTGGAGGCAGGCTTCCTAGAACTGATCCTAAAAGGTATGGTGGGATTTGGTAGGTGTCTAGGAAGAAAGCAAGTGCTCTCCACCTTTGGTACCAATGGCACGTGGGATCAAAGGCCTGGGAAAAGTCCCAGGTAAGTCAAGGATGAGATGGGCAGAGAGCAGACCAGTCTGAGCAGAAGATCCGAGGGAGAGCAAAGGCAGAAGAAGCTGGACAGGACAGTTGGGAGCAGATGATAAAATGTCCTGGATGGCACTCAAAGGCCTCTGGGCTTTATGCTGTGGGCTTCTGGAGCTACTGAGGATTTCTGATCTGCAGTGGACCCTAAATGTGTCCCCACGAAAGCTCCTAACACTTCCAAAGTGAGTGACAAATGGAACTGCATGAGGATGGGGTTTCCATGTGGGGAATGTGTCCCAGCAAAGATCATTTGTTTATCTGGTTATCACTTGTTTTGCCTGGTTATCTAGTGGCCATCTCTGAGTAGCCTTCTCCCAGACCTCCTGCCAGCCGTGGATACCAGCAAGAGCCTGAGGACCCTGAGTCCTGAGGGAGCCCACTGTCCTCTGCAATTGGCTGGTTTCAGGCATTTCTTTTTCCTTCCAATCAGATAAGAAAAAATAACAGAGGGGCCCCATCACAGCAACTTCTGTCCCCACTGTCACCTGAAAAGAGGAGTGATGAACCCTTGGGGCCCACAATAAATCTAAAAGCACTCCATGAGTCCCAGGATTGCTCAGATGGAGTCTGGGCCAGCCAGGCCTGGTTGACCATCACCTTCTTAACTACTGGACGCACAAAATGTGTCTTCAGGGGCCTCAGGTAAGGGTGCATGTCTGTGTGTGTGTGTGTGTGTGTGTGTGTGTGTGTGTGTGTTTGTATGTGTGTGCGCGCGCACCCCTGTGCCTGCATGGCTCCTGGGCACAGGGTGTTGTGTAACCCAGTCCAGATGTCCCAGCCCCACAGCAGCTAAAGGATTGCAACAGGCCTTGCCTTTGGAGATGCCAGCAAGCAAACTCCCTGCAAGCAGGTCATTGTCCCCACGAACCCTGACGTCATGAACAAATTGCAATTGCACCATATACTCCCTCTTCTCACAGAAAGTCCTGTACAGCTGAAAGAAACCCAACACCAAGAGCAGCCTAGACTTTAAGCTGTACAGCTATTTTCACCAACGCTTAGGTACCCAATAAATGTGTGTTGATTTAATGGTAAAGGGGTCACGAAAAGACCAACCAAGGGAGTTTTGTAGGACCTGCAAGTGCAGGAGGAGCTTTTCCACCCCTTACCTTGGGATGGTGGTAATGGTGGTAGAGGTAGTGGTGTTGAGAGGAAGAGACAGAAGTTGTAGATTTGCTAATTCTACTGGCCCATGTTCCCTGACCCCCCTGCCCCTGCTAACCTAGAACTTTCAGGTCTAGGTTTGCTTTTTTAGGAGTGAACATTAAAAATTTGAAAAAGTATAGGTTTGCTCTCTTGATGAGAATGAATGAATGAATAAAATAAAGTAGGAAAGAATTCCCAGGTTATTAGCAAAAAGGCATTAATATTTTCTAAAGCACCCCAGGTAAATTTAAAGATTGAGAACCAACTGCCCCAAGGGATGAGTCTCAAAGAGGAACCTGCTTTCAAACCAAATACACACCTGGAATCAATCAGTCAACCATTTCCGTAGAGCCCACCCCTCAGCCACCACTGCACCCCAGATTCCTGCTTCCTGCTACGGGCTCCATTCCACATGACCCCTTAGTGCCCTGCTCCCCATTAGACTGCCAATCCCTTAGCACTTTCTTCCAGCCTCAGGTGTGAAAAACCTATGATCACTACCCACTGTCTACGCCCTATAACCTCCCACCCTGCATGCTTTGGGATCCTCCCCTGACTGCAAGAGGTAAGAAGGGTTTTGAGTTTTATATTTGTTTCCCAAGCATGCAGGCAGCCAGATGTAGGCAAAATAAGAGCATATTCAACATGTGACTGCCAGGTGTAAGGGCAAGCACCTGCTGGCTCACCAGCTGACTACCGCCCTGCCAGGGCACCCTGCACTTGGAGTTCTTAAATGCGAATTTCCCCAGTGGCAGTCCTGGCCTCTTCTGCAGGGGGCAGCCTCTCTGGAAGGAAAGACGGGATTTAAATTGGTAATCAAGCACTATACAAAATTGGACTTTAACCTTGTTCAGAATTCCAGTGGCTCATGTTTGCTGACCCCCCTGCCCCTCTGCTTCTGCCGAATTGTTCCCTTGAATAGCTGCCTGCCACCTGAGGCAGTCAAGTGGGCTGTTGCCAGCTGCTGCCTCCCTGGCTGCCTTCCACCTGGCCAGCTCAGAAAGCAGTGGAAATCAAACAGCTTCGCCTTTCCAGCTTCTCTTGCTATGTCTGGGCCGGGAGCAAGACAAGAGTGGTTTAGATGAGGCCTCAGCCCCGCCTGGGCCTGCTTGTAGGGCATGGGAAAAGGGGAGTGCAGCCCCAGCACGTCCGTCACTCTCAGTGCATTCTTGGTTACCAGAGCGATTTCCAGACAAGGCCTGGAATGGCCAGCAGGACCCACCAGCCTGCGGCATCCAGGGCAGCAGCACGGAGCCCATATTTATTTCTTCAAGCTCCCTCCACTGCCCCAGAACACCCTCTGATCTCACTGCAAGACACCAAGGTTTTGCTCATTTCTTCTCTCTGGAAGGTCTTCCACGTTCTCATCTACTTGTCTAAATTCTGCCCTTTCTTCCAGGTCTGGGAAACCGCTCGCTCCCTAGAGAGCACCTACCCTCTCCTACAGCCCTACCATCCTTCTCGTACCTCCTCAATCCATAATTCAAATCAAGTATCTGGGCATTTAATCACATCCTTATTTGCCTTGTCCCATTGTTTCAAGTCTCATCTTCCCAAGACATGGTAAGCTCCCAGGGACTGTGTATTACCTAGATTGGCACTGAGTAGGTCAACTAGGAACTAATGAATGGGAAAATAAATCAATGAGTAAATACAGTGCTTTGGTCATTGAAATGCTTTCTTTATAAGCCCAGGAATTCTTCCCACCAAGAGAGCTAGCTCTTCTTTGCATTAGCTTTCCTGAAGACCAAGCCTCTAGTGGAAACTGCCTTCGGTGCCTCCAAGGAAGCCAGGAAATGTCTCACCAGGGGTAGCCAGTTAGCCAAACAGCTAGACTTCTATCAGCATGCAGGGCACTAGTGAGGGAAGGGTACATCACCTGCCCCTTTGATCTAACTGGGATGATAGAATGTGCCCACATGAAGCTTTGGTTTCCTGTCAATGTGCAAAGTCATGGCCATGGTATATAAGTGCTGAGAACAACAGGGTATAAGAGGGACCTGAGCCAGGCTATTTTAATCAGAGAGCACTTGAAGGACATAGCAAAGACAGCTGTTGAGTGGAGGCAAGGAAACCCTCTCCTACTTCCTTCCCAGATAGATTCCATCCTGTCTACTTCCTCTACTTGAGTCAGCAAGAGTCAAAGGATGGGACCAGGATGAGAGGTAAGATTGAGGATGGGGTGGAAAATGGCTGATTAACTCAGGGCATTCATCTGAGGGGCCAGTCTTAGGATTGGCCACATAAGAATGCAACGTAGCCTCCACATGTTCACTATTGATCCAAAAGGGGAAACAAAGAGAAAGAGGCTCAAAAAGCCAACTAAGGATGGGTGCAGTGGCTCACACATAATCCCAGCACTTTGAGGCACTGAGATGGAAGAATCACTTGGGCCAGGAGCTCAAGACCAGCCTGGGCAACACAGTGAAACTCCATCTCCACAAAAATAAAAAATTAGATGTGGTGGCACACACCTGTGGTCCTAGCTACTCGGAAGGCTGACATGGGAGGATCACTTGAACCTAGGAAGTTGAGGTTGCAGTGAGCCATGACCACACCACTACACTTCAAAATGAGCAAGACTTTGTCTCAGAGAGAGAGAGAGAGAGAGAGAGAGAAAGAGAGAGAGATACAACACTAAAAGTACAATCTATTTTTAAAAATTGATAAATTGGACTTTATAAAAAATAAAAGCCAGCAGGATAGAAGAACAGACGGGCAGGAAAGAAGATGTGGAAAGACAAGTGAGGTATGAGCTGTTGCATTTTTGACACAGGGAGCCGGGGGCTGCTGAGGGCTGTTGATGACCTCTGTGCACAGGATCTCCTTCTTCAATCTCAGAAGGAAATCAGGAGCCAGGGGCCACGCTGGGTGCAGCCCAGGCAAGGTGTGTGCTCTGGAATGCCCCCTTTGTGCCATTACACAGCTCTGTCCTCCCTGTGGCAAGGGCAGGAAGCCCTTCAGACGACCAGAGGCCAGTGTTTGTCTTCCGGAGAAAGGGGGAGGGGCTTGGAGCACAGAATGTTGAGGGAAGTGAGGTGGGCAGTGACTGGCCCACAGGCAAGCATGCAAGTGCACAATGTGTGCCTGTGGGCCTGGGAAAACAGAGTTGAGGAGGCTTTCTGGGGTGCCCCTGGGGACAAAGGCCCCTAGGGATTTCCCCAACAGTAAATTCCCAGGGGACGGTATGGGCCCCTCCACCTTGGGTTAGAGTCCTTGCCAGTGTGCAAGCAGCCTTGTCTATCATCAGTAACTGAGTCTAGTGTGTCAGTTCTGCTCCTTTTATTACCCATGCATTCCCAGGGAAAGATAAGAACACAAAGAAGAAAGCAGCCACTGTGGGCCGGCATTTGTGGGGACACCTCACGGCTAACTCAGCCCCTTTCTTTCCAGAGGATTTATTTTATTTGTCTGTCTGTTTGTTTATTTTGAGATGGAGTCTTTCTCTGTCACCCAGGCAGGAGTGCAAAGGCACAATCTCGGCTCACTGCAACCTCTGCCTCCAAGATTCAAATGATTCTCCTGCCTTAGCCTCCCAGATAGCTGGGACTACAGGCTCAAGAGTAGCTGGGATTACAGGCACGCGATACCACACCCTGCTAATTTTTGTATTTTTAGTAGAGACAGGGTTTCACTATTTTGGAAGAGCTGATCTTGAACTTCTAACCTCAGGTGATCCGCCTGCCTCGGCCTCCCAGAGTGCTGGGATTACATTAGCCACCACACCCAGCCTCATAAAATTCGAGAGGAATTTTATACAACCCACCGTAAGTCCACTTATTGATGGCAAAACTGTTGGTCCACAGAACTGGTGTCCAGACCAGAGAAGGCCCCACTTCTGGGGCACACCTTTTCCTTTTGCTTCCTAATGTCCCCCAAGGCCATGGGAGGGCTCTGCTCCTTCCAACAAAGGAACAACATCCCAAAGCCCAGGTGCGCACACAGGGAAACTTCCTCTCTACGCAGCCTGAACCGTGGAAATGAGGAAAGGAGTGATCCTCACAACTGGCAGGGTGGGGCTGTGGGAGAGTTTCATTCATTGTGGGGAGGATGGATCTGAGAACTGCACACTCTTGAGCATGCACACATGCATGTACACACACACACACCCCCACACACAGTGTAGCATGGCAGCTGGGAAACATAGGAGAACATGGAGAGGGAACAGAAAGGGGGCCAATTTGGAAGCTGATGTATCCACCTCTGGTCACTTCATACTAGGTTAGGGCTGTGGTTCCCGTACCTGGCTATGTGGCAGAATCACCTGGTGAGTTCAGTAAACATGCAGATTCTCAGGGCCCACTGCAATCCTACCAAGATACAACCACATGGGTAGGGAAATTTGTGCGTGTGCGCGCACATGCATGTGTGTGTTTCACAAGCTCCCCTGGGAACTGGATGCTGTGTTTCCCTATTCCGAGTTTAGAATTGCTGGATTTAAGTGAGGTTGCAGGCAAATTGGCAATGGTCTTGTTCAGGCCACAGGCAGCCCTCTAAGGACACACTCTGGGCCCAGAACACAGACTGGGCAAACCAGATTTACTCCCAGAGAAGCATCGCATAGTTGTCACATCTTGGCCACACTAGCTGATCACCTTTTGCCCCGATTAATCGACTTTCACTATTCCGTAGGACCTCTCTCATAGCGCTTCGTTGTTTATTTTCACAAGATCAAATATTACAGATATTTAATGATGGAAATCTGAATGCTATTCTCATTCCTGTTTAACACGTTTGCCCACCAACCTCATCTGCCGGAGGTAATGCAGAAATCCATCACCCACTGGCTCATTCAAGATGAGCCTGGGGTCATTAAACCATGACCTTATTTTCTCTGGAGCTTCTATTTGCCTGAATTGTTCTACCTTCCACTGCAAAGGGATTTGGAAAGCGAAGCTCGCACCAGTACCCCTGGGCACAACAGCTGCGCAAAATGAGACGGTGCCTTTGTTTCTCTCAGTTTGCTTTTGCTACTTAAGCTAAGCACACAGTCACAGAAGAAAGAGGATAGCATCTGTGTGGGCTTGAGCCCAGTCCTTGTGATTTACCACTGAGGTCTCACTCAGGAAACACCCTAGGTCTGAGTCACACACGGCAGGGCCTCTAAGAGGAGCAAAAGTAATTCCTGAAATGAGTTCACATTCTGGCCGGGAAGGCCATACTGTGGAATACTCCCTCTCACCCACATGGTCAGGACTGGTCGATGATGGAAATCGGTGACAGAGGTTGTGAACCTGGAGAACATGGAACAAAGGCTGGGGCCATCCCACAGTGGGTAATCAGACAGGAAACTTTATGCTGGGTCCCCAAAGGTCTAAACCCAAGTGGAAAGGTAGAACAAGAAAATATCTGTCCCACAAAGTGAGGAAGATTACTTGTCTCAAACTTGGCACTGAGTCAAGGGGAAATTGTCTTCCCTGAGAACGTATAGGGAAGGAAGGATGGGGAGAAGGAAGCCAGAAAACTGACACCTACTGAGTGCCCTTTATATGACACCTATTAAATAACAGGCACTCATACCACACCGCCATAGTTAACCTCACAGATTCTCTCCATTTTTATAGAAGCAGCAGCTAAGACTTCTGAGTTTGGAGGTTGCAGTGAGCTGACATCCTGAGAATGCACCAGTACACTCCAGCCAGAGAGAGCAAGACTTTGTCTAAATAAATAAATAAATAAATAAAAGGAATGCATGTATGGGGGAAAAAAACACCATACCATATGTAGGGTGTGGTACTAACCACAGTTTTAAGCATCTACCGAAAGTCTTGGAACGTGGATCCCCCTGAGAATAAGGGGAGACTGCTGTAGCCACAAAGTTAAATGATCTCAGTGCTGAAGGGGAGCCCAGTGAAGCTCATCTGGTCCAAGCCTCTGTTTTATACATGAGGAAACTGAGGTTCTGAGAGAGGACAGAGCCCTCGCATAGCCTGACAATGCAGAAGTCAGGACTAGATCCCAAGGAGTGCATTCCAGGCAAGAAGGTTATAAGAGAGAGAGAGAGAGAGAGAGAGAGAGTGTGTGTGTGTGTGTGTGTGTATGTGTGTGTGTGTGTGTGTGTGTCACACACTGAAGTTGGGGGAAGGTCAGGGGCCAGAGCATGGGTACTGTGGGCTGCAGATAAGTTTAAAATAGGGAAGGGCCTAGGAGAGCACCAGGTCCCTGAGTGAGTTGTTCAGAATGGGTCCACCATATTTGGAAGGAGCTTCTAAACACATTTGGCCTGGGGTGTGGCATGAAGAAGTCTTACAACTGTGTGAAGGAACATTGGGCAAGAGAAAAACACGCAAACGAAACCTCCTAAAAGCCAAGCCTTGGGACAGACGTCTGTAACTAGAGACGTAAATTAGGAGACGCCATCCAGGTTAGAGCCAGAGGGGATGCATTGCCAGGCTCCACTAGGAAAGGGTAACTGGGGTCGGGGAAGAACATAGGGGAAAGGCAGAAGGAGAAAGAACGCATTATGAAGGAAAGAACTTGCAGACGATGTCAGTGCTAAAGAAGAAAAAAAGAATGAAAACATAAAAAATAAATAGAAAGGTAGAGACCACAAGCCTACCTTCCAACGAGTTATCCCAACTGTTCAAAGCCAGGAATATCAGGGAGCCGTAGAGAAGCTGAGAAGCCGTTCCACAGCCCCTGGTCACAGCCACCAGAGCAGCCTGAAGGGCCATGTGGCTCCTGGATGGGGGGGAGACGAGTTAGCCTATGTCACTGCTGCAGCCTCTTGCCCCCTTCCTCCCACCCCTTCCAGGCCCTCTAGGGTCTGTTTCCCTGAAGCTTCGTCCTGGGAGATGGGGGCCTGCCTTCCACCCTCATCAGGGCTACAGAGCCCCGCCCAGCAGTGGCAACATTCACACATCTAGCCCCTCCTTAAAAACCCTCCCTCCCTGCCCAGGACTGCCCTCAGTCACCACTTCTTGTCTGGGGACTTCAGCTGTTGAATCAACTCTCTACTGAGATGCCCAACCCAGATCTAATCTCAGGAAAAGATCAAGACGATTTTCCTGTTTGGGTTCAGCCTCAAGGCCATTCTCCAAGAGGAATCTGCCAGCATCCTGCCTTGACAACCGTTCATTATTAAAATGTCGCAAGCATGAATAAAAGATGTTAGTTTCTAAAAAGAGAAAACCTGCTCCGTCTCATGCCTCTCTCTTCCCTTCCCCCTTTCTCTCTCTCTCTCTCCTTTCCAAACCTGCTCTCAGAGGATGGGGAAGAAGTGCTGGGTTACAAGGCGCATTCCCGTACTTACCAGTCACCCCACAGAGACAAGCACACACTTCAGTTGCAACCCCAGGCTTCGGGCCTGAGCCGCTCATCGAGGCACAGGAAACAGAGAGCAGGGACACACCAAGTCTCACACACTCAGTTTGGGTATCTGGAGACAGCTAAGTTGAGCTCAGGGAAGATGTCCAGAAAGGAATGAGGGGTTGGTGGTGGTTTGTACATTGCATTGGAGAAGCAGCTGAGAGTCAACATAGGAAAAAGAGAAAGAGAAAAGAGTGTTTAGGATGCACGAACAGAGACTGGTCAAGGAGACTGAAGAGAGAAGTCGGAGGCCCAGGAAACTGGGAACAGGTGTGGGATCACAGACTCTAAGAATGGCATGTTTTCCCAGAAACAAGAGGTCACCCATTGTGGAAAGCAGCGTGACGATTCCTCAAAAAGCTTAAAGCTAAACTACCATTCGACCCAGCAATCCCATCACTGGGCATATACTCAGAGGAATATAAATTATTCTATTATAAAGATACATGCACTCAAATGTTCATTGCAGCACTATTCAAAATGGCAAAGACATGAAGTCAACTCAAATGCCCATCAACGACAGATTGGATAAAGAAAATGGCCAGGTGCAGTGGCTCACCCCTGTAATCCCAGCACTTTGGGAGGCTGAGGTGGGTAGATCGCTTGCCAGGAGTTCAAGACCAGCCTGGCCAACATAATGAAACCCCATCTCTACTAAAAATACAAAAAATTAGCTGTGTGGTGGTGCAAGCCTGTAATCCCAGCTACTTGGGAGGCTGAGGCAGGAGAATCACTTGAACCAGGATGACGGAGACTGCAGTGAGCAGAGATTGCACCACTGCACTCCAGCCTGGTCGACAGAGCAGGACTCTGTCTCAAAAAGAAAAAAAGAAAATGTGGTACATGTACACCATGGAATACTATGCAGCCATAAAAAAATGAAATCATGTCTTTTGTGGGAACATGGATGGAGCTGGAAGCTGTTATCCTTATCAAACTAAAGCAGGAACAGAAAACCAAATTACCACATGTTCTCACTTATAAGTGGAAGCTAAATGATGAGACCTCATGAACACGAAGGAAACAAAAGACACTGGGATCTACTTGAGGGTTGAGAATGGGAGGAGGGAAAGGAGCAGAAAGAATAACAATTGGGTACTGGGCTTAATTCCTGGGTGATAAATAATCTGTATAACAAACCCCTGTGACATGATTTTACCTATGTAACAAACCTTCACATGTATAAAAAGGAGGTCAAGAGAATTTTCTCGTCCTCTGTCAAGAATCTGTCTAGAAAAATGAACAATGGCCCTACACACAGGCATTTTGGCACCTCACTGAGAGCAGTGTTGGTCCTGAGAAGATGGACAAGCCAGACAGCTGTGAGTTAAGGCAGGAATGAGAGGTAAGGTCGTTGTAGAAAGGGCAAGTATAGAAAACACCTTCAAGAAGGTGTGAGGAACAGAAGGGTAGCAACATGGGGATGTGAAGGCAAGGCAGCCAGAGGGAGCTTTATTTATTCATTTTTTTAAATGAATGAGATTTGACAATGTTAAATGCAGATAGAAAAAGCTAGCCCAGAGGGAAGGGGTTAAAGACATATGGGAGACAATGTTTGGTGGGACCAGCAGGTTGTGGAATCCAGGGCACAGTTAGCAGGGAGGGATCTTTCTCTTTGGGGAAGACCTATTTCAAATCGAGGAGAATGTCCAAGGCATCATAGGGGTGACAGACTTGTAGTCCCTGTGGCAACTGCCTTCCAAGGCATGTAGCCAGCCCTGGGCAAGCATCTGATCTGGCCCATGACATAGCAGCTTCTCTCCAGAGGGACTGCCTCAAGCTCCAGGAGGACACATGATGAAATCATGCCTTCAGTCTACCAGCTCATGGTGGCAGAAACGTGGGTCTCCACAGAAATGCACAACTGACTTGGTGTGGCTCTGCAGCTGCCCTGGGCTGGGCAGCCATTACAGACTTCTGGGACTTTCCCAACAATACCCTAAACCCCTGTCACACACGTTGGTACCTCCCTAGTACTGGCTATCACATTCCACCACAGACCACAGCCATCCGCGTGGCTTTATTTGATGTCTTTTCCTGTAGGTTCCTTAAGAGCAAGAACCCCATGGTTTAGATTTTTGTGTCTTTGCTCAAAATTGCTCTCTGTGTGAAACGGACCATATTTTGGCTGAATCCCACCATCCTTGTGCCAACATTTTGGCTCAGCCATCACTCAGAGATGGCCCCAGGAAGCCACCACCCCCTGCCATGGCATTGGCCTGCTTCACAGGAGTGTTTTAACAAGATGATGGTTAGAGATTTGTAACTCACGCTGCACCACTCCCAGCAGCCAGATACAAAAGGAGAATTCCCGATCTTCAACCCTTCCCAGTTCAGCTGCCTCCCTATCAAAAAGGAACTTCTGCGAGTTTGTGCAATCCCAAGTCCACAGCTTCCATTGTTCAGCACAGGAGTCGCTGGCCTTCCCCTTTATTAACTCAACCTCTCGGACTGCTGCAGAGAGGTGGCCACATTCCAGTCCTGTCGTAACTGGGGAAACAATAAAATGCCTGACTGGCTATAAACTGTGGCAGAGATAAAGGCCAGTCCCTGATCATTCCCCAACAATGGCCTTCTGCAGGCACTGGGAGTGCAGTCCCAGGAACACTTGGTTTGCTCACTCAGCAGAAATTAGAAAAACATTGCCAGCAATTTTTTGTCTTTTTTTGAGACAAGGTCTTGCTCTCACGCAGGATGGAGTACAGTGGCACAATCATAGTTCACTGCACCTTCGAATTCCTGGACTCAAGCACGAACATGCAGTAATTTGGTTTTCTGTTTCTGCTTTAGTTTGCTAAGGATAACAGCTTCCAGCTCCATTCATGTTCCCACAAAAGACATGATCTCATTGGCGAGGGTGGGGAGGGTGGGCAGAGTCTCGTTCTGTTGCCCTGGCTGGAGTGCAGTGGCGTGATCTCAGCTCACTACAACCTCCGCTTCCCTGGTTCAAGCGGTTCTCCTGCCTCAGCCTTCCTTTGTAGCTGGGGTTACAGGTATCCGCCACCACACCCAGCTAATTTTTTGTATTTTCAGTAGAGATGGGGTTTCACCATGTTGGCCAGGATGGTCTCAATCTCCTGACCTCATGATCCACCCGCCTTGGCCTTTCAAAGCACTGGAATTACAGGCATGAACCACTGCACCCAGCCCCATATTGCCAGCTTTAAAGCCCCAACTGGCTGTAGCTCAGGGAAGAATGGGCAAGAGATACAAGACAACAAATGGTGCTGCCAAGCTGCAGGGCCCCAAAATTGAGCAGAGAGCACTCTAGACCTGCATGCACCCCACACCCCTTGCAAGCCTGTGTGGTCTGATTTAGCAGATATCTCGGGGAGGAAGAGTCCAGCTGGTCTGTAATCAAAACAGTCAACTGCTACATCAGAACAGCACATGGCAGCACCTTGGGCTCTTTCACATCTTTATTTCATTTGATCCTCAAAACAAGCTAGGAAAAGTATTATTGTTCCCATTTTATAGATAAGAAAACTGAGACCCAGGTAGTTGAAGCATCCATGGATCTTAAATGGCAGAACCACTCAGGTGTTCTGACTCCTTAATTCATAGCCTTTTCCTAAAAAGTGCACTCCCTGCCTTTACAGGGTATAGTTTTTGCATCTGAAGTTAACAACAGACTCTGAGGATGCTATAATTCTTTTGTGCTCTCCAAGCCCATTTGGCAACAGTGCATCAGAAAAGGTCTCTTCTGTTTTGTGATATAAGAATACTTCCTAGAACAAGCTCTGAGCAAGTTAGAAAACTACTCTCCCTGCCTGATCTGAGCCAGGTGGTGAACAACATTGGCCTGGGATCCCCAGGCTCTCCAGCGGGCCTGATGGAAGTGGTGTGGGAATACATCTTACTGCAGAAGTAAAAGGACCCAGAGCACAGACTACCACCCCACCTCCTCCTCCCGCTTCAAACAACCAATCTGAGCTTCCTTCAGAGTCAGACTGAAATGGCAAATTTCAATGTATATAATTTAGGAGATGTGAAAACCACTTTGGTTTTTCAGCTTACAATTCATCTAGCCAATCAACAAGTATTTTAGGGGCAACCTCTCTTTCCCCAGCCGAAGTCTATGCACAGATAGAGAGGCAAACGCCTTTTGAAAACGGGCCCTTCGCGGAGCCCAGTGATGCATCTTCTCTTGCTTTCCTGCCTGAAACATCAATGCTAAAGAAAAGAGAGAACAGAGCTCTACCAGAATCTCTGCTCTACCCACCAACTGAGACTCAAAACCAGGCCTTCATGGGTTAAGCTTTTCATGGTGCCAAGGGCAGACAGAGGCTCCTTCAATGCTTTGCTGTAGAACAGAGAGAAGGATGCACCAGGATGAACACCCAGGAGGCTGCCTTTCCTCCCTACAGTTCTGGGTCTGCTCTGGCACTGGATTACCTTGAAAGGTTGGTTACAGCATAGGGTAGAACCAGAGTTCTCAGCCCACCTCACTGGCTCATGGGCTACTTTCAGGGCAGATCTGAACTGGTCCGGTCCAAACAACTACCTCCCACTGGAGCCCACATATACGGCTTTACATGAACCTATAATCACCTAAGACTTGCTGTGGTTATCCTCATTCCTCAATGAGATAGCAAGTGGTCTGAGGGCAGGGAGGGAGGCAGTTGACCTCCCAGAGCCATCACTTCCCATTGCTCAGCCCTTTGCCCTCCAAAGGATCCCTCCTTCCCTCTCAGTTGCTTAACATTCTTCCAGGCCCTTCTGATGAAAACCCACTCTCAAGAAAGGACCCGAAAGCAGAATCAGAGCCACGTGGAGCTGGGATGACTCCTTGATTTTCTGGGTGAGGAGACTGAGATTACTACAGTATTTAAGATGTGTCCCCGCCCCTGCAACTCACATTTATGGAGACCAGGAAAATTCCAGGCATCAGTGAGGAGGGAAATATTATTTGTGAGTGGTCAGCACCCATTTCTGAAATCAACACTGGTAACTTCTGCTTTCCTTTCAAGACTCTTCATAGCCCAGCAGAGACAAGACTTAGCACACATTTGACACCCACAATACCAGTTATGGGAACAAATAAGTAAGCTATTCAGGGTCTATGACCCTGTCATGGACGTGCTTGAGCTCGCAGTTAAACATTATTCACAAGACATTGGCCTTGGGTCGATGATCAGAGCAACTCAGAGCCCTCTGTTCTTGCACCATTTTTCTTGGTTATGCTAGAGTCACCACATGCCCTGCAGCTCCAACCCCAGGACACTCACAGTTCACCCCAGGCAGGCAGTGACTGACAGCAGGAGCCTTCATCCAACATCTTGCTCATACAAGCTGGTTCAAGAGACAGCTATTGAGCACGTATTTTGTGCCAGGCCTTGGGATGGGTGCAGGGCAGCCAAAGTCACAGAAAGCCTCATCACTATTCGCCCCACAGTCTCATGGGGGAAGACACATACGTTACCAGCAACCCCAGCTTACTACATGGGTGCTTTCCTAAAGCGCTTTAGAGGGCTGAGGGGCTAAGACAACAGCGTCCAGCCAAGACTGAGGTGAGCAGCAGTGCTGCGGGGGGCTAGGGGGCAGTGAGCAGCGGTACCAAGGGGAGGCTACAGGGCAGATGTTCACCTACAGTCAATTTCAGTAAAATGTGGAAAGTGAAAGGACAGAGATACGTACAAAATCTGCCTTAACACAGACACCTTTCCTATACCTGTTCCCTTTTATCTTCATTTTATTATCTCCTATCCTTTATAGCAGGGTTTTTTGAAATTATTATCCACACTCATTCCCCACTCCATTGAAATTGTTCTATAATCACCAGTCACCTCATCATTGACGATCCAGCCAACTCACCTGCATCTCAGAAGCCCCCAGTGTATCTGGGTCTCTTGGCACTCTTTCCTCCCTTCTTGGCCTCCTTCTCCCTACCCTGCCCCCCTCCTGGCTGCTGACTCCTTGGTGGTTCCCCAGGGTCATCACATTCACATCCAGCTTCAACACCCATTCCCCACCGCCACCCACCGTCGATTGAAACAGTTTCCTGAGTGCCTATAATGTCCCAGGCATTATGCTAAGCACTTCACATGTGTTATCTTGCTTAGTCTTCCAAAAATCTTACAAGGCAGTACTTAGACTCCTTTTTAACAAAAAAGGAGAACAACACACAATGTGTACGTTATGTCTTCCTCAAATGCATGCAATTAGGAAGAGGCAAAGCGAGGATTCAAATTCAGCTCAGACTCCAAAACATCTTCTCTGAGGCACCAGGTTTTGCCACTTCCAACATCAAGATCTCTCCTTCACTCCAGACCTGTATGTCCAACTTCCCAAGAGTTAACTCCACCACGCCAATCCACAGACACAGAAAGTGGTTGGTGACTGCCTCTCTATGGACATCTTTCCCAGGGGCACCTGAAAACCTGTCAGGAAAAGAGCTTCTCCTCCTCCAGCGTGACTGTGCTTTCTATGTCTCCTCTGTCTCCATTCCCGTAGCACCACCATGTACTCAGCCTCCAACCCCAGACCTTGAGCTAGAATGATACCCCAATCCCCTCTTCCTCGAGGCTTCCTTTCTCTCTGCACTCTCCCTGCCTTGGTCTCACTCCTCAGCAGTTCAGATGCCTTCCTAGTCTCCCCACTTCCAGACAGCCCTATATTCTATTCTCCACACTGCAGCCACTCCCAATATAGTTTGGATATTTGTCCCTGCTCGAATCTCATGTTGAATCATAATCCCCAGGGCTGGAGATGGGGCCTGGTGAGAGGCATCTGGGTCATGAAGGCAGATGTCTCATGGCTTGGTGCTCACCTAGCAATAGTGAGTGAGTTCTCTTGAGATCCAGTTGCTGTACAGTGTGGCACCTTTCCCCAAGCCCCCCGCCATGGGAAGGGCTTGCTTCTACTTTGCCTTCAGCCATGAGTAAAAGCTCCTGGAGGCCTCCCCAGAAGCAGATGCCACCATGCTTCCTATACAGCTTATAGAACTGTGAGCCAGACCTTTTTTTTTTTTTTTTTTTTTAAGATGGGGTTTCACCATGATGGCCAGGCTGGTCTTGAACTCCTGACCTCAGGTGATCCACCCACCTTGGCCTCCCAAAGTGCTAGGATTACAGGCATGAACCACTATGCCCGGCCGCCAGACCTCTTTTCTTATCAATTACCCAATTGGTTATTTCTTTTTTTTTAAGTGGTTTTATTTTTATTTTATTTTTTGAGATGGAGTTTCACTCTTGTTGCCCAGGCTGAAGAGCAGTGGGGCAATCTTGG
Organism: Cacajao melanocephalus; assembly: GCA_963573385.1. Classification (NCBI taxonomy): domain Eukaryota; kingdom Metazoa; phylum Chordata; class Mammalia; order Primates; family Pitheciidae; genus Cacajao; species Cacajao melanocephalus. Next base: position 20,429 of record CAUYLG010058206.1, read on the forward strand.
CTCACTGCAACCTCTGCCTTCTTGGTTCACGTGATTCCCGCCTCAGCCTCCTGAGTAGCTGGGATTACAGGCACCTGCCACCACACCCAGCCAATTTTTTCTTTTTAATTTTTAGTAGAGACAAGGTTTCACCATGTTGACTAGACTGGTCTCAAACTCCTGATCTCAGGTGATCCTCCTGCCTCAGCCTCCCAGAGTGCTAGGATTATAGGCGTGAGCCACCATGCCTGGCCCAGTCGGGTATTTCTTTATAGCAACGCAAGAACAGCCTAACACATACTCTCTTTCTAAAACATAATTCTAACCACATGACCCTCTCATTAAAATTCCTCACTGGTTGCCCAGTACCCTCAAGTCAACTCCTAAACATTTTAGCTTGGAAGATAGAGCCTTTTAGGATCCACCCAATGTCTGGGTCTCCACTTTACCTCTGTGCCTCTCCATGGCCCAGTTATGGTCCATGGTCTAGCCACAGCTGATTGACTTTAGCTACCTGTTGTTCCAAGAAAGCCTCAAACCCCTTCCCGTTCATGTGATTTTGTACATGCCTTTCCCTCTCTGAAACAGCTATCTGATAAACCCCTACTCATCTTTAATAATGTTCAGATGTCACTCTCCAGGAAGCCTTCCTCAACTCCTCCCCACCTCCCTGCCCTTCCCAGGCAAGGCACTGAATTAACTGTAGTCACCATGTTGTGCAATAGACATCCAGAAATTAGTCACCTTGTCAAACTGAAACTCTGTACTCTTTGACCAACATCTCCCATTCCCCACCTCCTCAAACAGTCTGTTTCAGCAGGCTCTCCAGGTGACAGCTTGGAACCTCTCTGATCAAGGACTCTCTCCGCCCAGTGTCAGCGATTCCCAGAGGCCACAGGCAGTCTTCAGCTGCTCTACCGAGGGGCTGCTCCGCGTTGGGAAGCATTTGGGAGGGAATGGAAGCACTTGCTAGCCCTCTGCAGTGGTTCTCAAGCTCTCCTCAGCACCCCCAGAGCATTCAGTCCCTCCCTCTATTCACAGGAGTACACAGCAGCTCACTCAGCTGTAACCCCTGCACCCCCGCTGGGCTGCACACGCCTCATTCCCGATGGGGCCTTATTAATCTTTGTATCTCCAGGCTTAGCACAGTGCCTGGCAAATAGTTTCTTTAATATAGATATTCATTGGTTGATTTATTAAATATAAAACAAGGTCCCCTGTAAAGGCACTGCAGTTTAGAGGGGAGAGAAACCAGTCCCAGATAAGACAATAAAAGATAATGCCAAGAGCTAGCAAGTTGTTCTGTCCACAAGGAGCTATAGAAATCTGGAAGAGACAGAGGTTTGAGAGAGCTCAAGTGGCCAAGGCAGCAGGTGTCCTGGATGAGAAAAGCGTTCACCAATGTGCAAGCCTGGGCCTGGTTCCACCTACACCTGCTTTATGATCGGAAACAGCAGCATTAGGAGAAGCATCGGCGCCAACAAGCACCCAGGGTCCCTTTCACGTAATTAGCATGTCTCTGGGGGAGGCCTGAATCTCAGTCTGGGATGTAGACAAAGAGAGTCTGTTCCAGTTATGCTAATTGCTGCCTCTCTCCCACAGGGGATGGGGCTATGACAGATTCCAGGAGGCAGCCAAGCGGATGAGGAATTCCTCAGCTAAAGCCTCCCCTGCTCCTCCAGCCGCCCACACCCAGAGAGGGGCCTGCCCTCCATCACCAAGAAAAGCTGTAGGCAGAGCTGCATCCATATGGGAGGTGGGATTTGAAGACCAGGCAGCTTCCTACCAAGGAGCCCCAAAGCTTAAAATTCCACTTTAGAAACAGTGCTTTCTCCAGAATGCCACTTTTTAAATGCAAATGACCCTGAAAGAAGGAACACATGATGTTCCTAACACCTACCAAGGTTCCTGAGCAGCTTTTCCAAGGGACCTGGGGGCAGCCAGGATGGAAGGTGCCCTAAGCTGTAGAGGGAATACAGGAAGACAGGAGGCCCTGGCTCACAAATCCACTCCTGCCACACGTTTCCCCCAACCCCGTTAATGCCCAGTGGCCCAGTGCTAAGCTGGCCCTTCCCTGTGCCACCATCCTAGGCTGAAGGACTCTCTCATCCTTAGTAGTACCCACCTTCGCACTCCAAAACCTCTCCGGTCAAGGACTTTTTTGCCCAGGATCAGCAAGTCCCAGAGGCCACAGGCAGTCTTCAGCTGCTCTACTGAGTGCTGCTCCAGGGTTGGGAAGCATTTGGGAGGGAACAGAAGCACTTGCTAGCCCTCTACAGCGGTTCCCAAGCTCCAGCGTGCATTAGCATCACCTGGAGAGCTTGCTAAAACAGACTGTTTGGGGAGGTGGGGAATGGGAGACGTCGGTCAGAGACTACAGAGTTTCAATGAGGATGACTAATTTCTGGATGTCTGTTGCACAGCATGGTGACTACAGTTAATAATCATGTATTGCATACTTGAAAGTTGCTAAGAGTAGATCTTAAGTGTTCTTTTCACATACAAAAGATAACTGTGAGACAATGGATATGTTAAATAGCTTGATTGTGGTCATTTCACAATGTATACATACATTAAAACATCATGTTGTGTATCATAAATGTATACAATAATACTTTTTAAAAATACATTGTTGGGCTCCACCCCCAGAGTTCCTGATTCAATAAGTCTGAGATGGGGCCTGATAATCTGCATTTCTAACAAGTTCCCAAGTGATACTGATGCCCGTTGAGGACTCACACTTTGAGAACCATGGCTGCAGACCTGCATCCCTGGCATCATCTGGGAGCCGGTTAGAAATACAGAATCAGAAGCTGCAGTTTAGCAAGGTACCTAGGTGATTTGCATGCACATTACATTCCAAGAGGCCTTCTCTAAAGCAATGTATCTCACAGTGTGGTCCAGACCACCTGCATCACAATCATCAGGGAGCTTGTTAATAATGAAGATGCAACCACGTGCAGTAACTCAAGCCTGTAATCCCTTACAATCACCACCATAAGCACTGTGTCCACTTTGGCTGCTCATCAGAATCTCCTGCAGTGCTTGTCCAGGCTGTATCCAAGAACAATTAAATCAGGCTCTTTTGGGGGACACCCAAGCAATGGCATTTTTTAGACGCCCCTCAGGTCATTCCAATGTGCATAGAAAGTCAAGAACTTCTGGTCAACAGCATCATCCTCTTGACAGCAAGTGTTTGAACACTTACCGCAGGTTACTCTAATCAGAGCTTCTCAAATCTGGCTGCAAATCAGATTCCCCTGGGAAGCATTTTACTTTCTGTTTTTTGAGATGAAATTCACATAATATAAAATGTATCACTTTAACCATTTTAGGTTGTACAACTATCACCACTATCTAATTCCAGAACATTTTCATCACCTCAAAAAGAAAGCTTATACTTCTCAATTCCTCCCTCTTTCCATCCTCTGGCAACCATGAATCTACTTTCTGTACCCATGGATTTCCCTATTCTGGGAATTTCATGTAAATGGACTCAGATAACAGGTGGCCTCTTTTGCCTGGCTTCTTTCATTTAATGTAATGTTTTTGAGATTCTTCCATGCATCTTATCAGTACTCCATTTCTTTTTGTGGCTAAATAAGATTCCATTGAATGGATATGCCATGTTTTATTTAACCATTCATCAGTTGATAAACATTTGGATTGTTTCGACTTTTTGGCTAAGTAATGCTACAATGCTACTATGAATATTCATGTACAAGTTTTTGTGGGAAAATATATTTTCAGTCATCTTGGGTGTACACCTCGGAATGAAATTGCTGGATCATATAACAACTCCACGTTTAATGTTTTTGGAACTGCCAAGCTGTTTTCCAAAGCATCTGCACCATTTTACATTCCCATCAGCTGTGTATAAGTGTTCTCAGTTCGCCACGTCCTTATCAACACTTTTCTTTTTTTTAATATAGCCATTGTTGGGGCACAAAAAAGATACTATAAAATGTGCCACTTTGACATACCAAATTAAGAAGCAGGCTTAAGGTCTCTCTGACCTTCCCCCATCTCCCCTGTCTTTTCCAAAGCACAGGATGAGGCTATTCTCTGAAATTTCCTTAACTACCTATAAACTGGGTCTGATAAAGAGAAACACAATTGTCTTTGATCCCGTCCCTAAAATTACATTCAGCAGAGAAGATGAAAATACATGTCACAGAAAATTAAACACCACACCAAAAGTCCAGACCAACTTTGCTCCAAACTATTGTTTGTTCTCCAGTGCATTCAATTTACAAAAAGAATCTTTCCCAAACTAATTTCTGTCTCCAAGGTCCATTCATCTTTCCTACAATCTTTACTCCTACACCCTCTGTCTGCCCTTCCCCTATGTAAAAGGGTATGAAATCATCTGGACCCCATTGGGTTACTAGTAATCATTCTCCTGCAATTCCCACATGCTTTGGCACGTTAAGCAAATTTGTCTGCCTTTTTTCCTGTTAATCCATCTACCATCGATTCATTTCAACAGCCTTAGACTCAAATCTTCAGAGGAAAAGTTTGAAATTTCCCCACACCATCCTATTAGGTATGAAGTGTATCTCTCAGCTTTGATTTGCATTTCCTTAGTGATACTGAATACCTTTTTCTGTACTTACGGGCCATTTGTAAATCTTCCTTGGAAAAATATCCATTCAAATACTTTGCCTATTATTTTTAATTGAGTAATTCCCCCAATCTGTAGTCAGTGTTGAAAACCACTGGTTTATGCCACGTGGCCACGCAGGAACAGAGATGCCACATAAGAGCCCACAGAGTTTATGATCTTACCTGATCACCATCAGGCCTGACTGAGCCTGCTCATCATCAAACAAGCGCCTTTTTTTGTGCCAACCACAGTGTTAAAGTGAGGAGAGATGGAAATCAAGAAGAAATGGAGACAAAAAAGATGCAGCTACTATGTGTAAGAGCCCTCAGCCTCATAGAGAAGACAGACCCCACACAAATCATCACAACACAAAGTGCCCCAATGGAAACATGTGCAGAGTGGCAAAGGGACTCAAGGAAGAGAAGAGCAACTCCTTCCTTCCTGAGTGCATCAGTATCACTGAAAGTGGGTTAATGGTCACCTGGGCCTCTGCTCTTAAGGACAGTCCCCTAGCAGCAGACAGAGTTAGCACCCATGGGAGCTTGTTAGAAATGTAGAGGCCCAGGCCCCACCCCAGACCTACTGAATCAGAATCAAGTTTAACTAGGTCCCCAGGTGATTCATACGTACATTAAAGTTTGAAATGCACTGACCTCAAGTGATGTCAGTTAAGAAGCATCCAGAATGTCTGCCTGCCTAAAACAAAACAAAGCTACTGCAGTTAGCTCATTAAGTTGTTCCGTAAGGTAACTGACTTCCTCTCTGTATCCCACATATTAAATAACTCTTAGTCATACATATCTTAGCATTAATTTGTTTACCAGGATGGTTTCACCTATGCCATTCTCTTTCTGAAGCTTCTCTGCCAGCCAAGTTACTAAGGAACAGGAGTTGGAACCAGATTGGGGTAACATTGACACTTAGGACACAAGCACAGTTGAAACTGAAGTATAGCAGTAACAGGGAAACAGAAAACAGCTTCATGATTTCTTTCAAAGCCAGTCCTTACTCACAATTTTATAGCAAATTTGCAGAGGCAAGTGTCTTGCCCAGCATCAGTTAGCCAGCAGCAGCTGGTTTAAAATTTGGGTGAAATAACCCATTTGCCTCTATTCAACCCATTAGATCATACTCGATCTTGATTCTTCAACAGGCTAAATCACAACCTATCCCTGACTGTGGGGCTTTCCAAGGTTTAATGATCCATGCCCCAGTCTCATATTGGGTTACGTCTAATTCCAAGTATCCTCCTACATAAAAGGTCCCACCTCTTCCCAGAGGTGATTCAGCCCACTGTTTTGTCCGCTTTGCTACTGGAGAAATCTTTTCATTTAACTTAAATGCAATATACAAGGGGAGATGAGAATTATTAAAGGCAACTGATTTCCTTGTGCCAGGTTTCCACGCTGAAATGCCAAATGAGATCCTTCTGCTCTCAGCCCCTCAGTCTCACAGACCAAGACCCCAAATGAAACCCCAGGTGTAGTGCTCACTGAGGGGTGAAGAGATGTGCAAATATACAGTATGATTGGTTCTATTAAAGCCTTAATTCAAAATCCCTTTGGACCACTGCCAAAAGCCCTTCCAAGCGCCAAATCCTAAGACTCAAGCCTAATTCTTTTCTTCTCTTCCCCCTCACTGACTGGGCATTAACAAAGAGCCAGGAACTTCAGAATTTGTCCATTCAAGTATCAAGTGCCTACTGGCTTCAGCCTCTGCAGTGTCCATGCCAGGCCTCCTCCTTATCCCCCTACACAGCCCTCAGCTATGGTCCCAGGAGCACGCCAGGAGATACAAACACAGCTGCAGCTTCCCTCCTTCAATACCCAGAATCTTACACATGGGCTCTCCTTACTCATTTTTAACCACTTTATTGAGATAGAATTAACATGCCATACAATTCATGCATTTAAAGAGTACAAGTCAACAGTGGTTAGTATGTTCACAGAGCTGTACAACCATCACTACAATCCATTTCAGAACCTTTTTTTTTTTTAGACGGAGTCTTGCTCTGTCACCCAGGCTGGAGTGCAGTGGCACAATGTCAGCTCACTGCAACCTCCGCCTCCTGGGTTCAAGCGATTCTCCTGCCTCAGCCTCCCAAGTAGCTGGGACTACAGACGCATGTCACCATGCCTGGCTAATTTTTGTATTTTTAGTAGAGACGAGGTTTCACCATATTGGTCAGGCTGGTCTTGAACTCCTGACCTTGTGATCTACCCACCTTGACCTCCCAACATTTCAGAACATTTTTATCACACCAAAAAGAAACTCTGTACCATTTAGCAACCACTCCCCTATGTTCCTTACCCAGCCCCAGCCCCTCAACCAAAGGAAACCACTAATTGACTTTCTGTCTCTATAGATTTGCCTATTCTGGACACTTCTGTCGCTGGGGCTCAGAAAACAATATCCAAAAATGAAGGCCTCAGATGCCAAAGTTTTTCTCTGACCTTATCCTGCCCTCCTGTCTCTGGCCTCTCATTCTTACCCTGAGGCTAACCATAGAAACTAGACTCCCTCTTCCCCAAGGTGGGTGATAAAAACCAGAACCCCTTTCCCCAAAGCCAGCCATAAAACTAAAGATCTCATATTACTCTTTCTCCCTGCCTGTCTGTGTAAAACCTGCTCATAAAGAATTATCTCACCTACCTTGATTGGTTATAAGTAATAAGACCTCTATTCCAGAAACTGTCCTGCCCCAACTCAGAAGGAAGGAATTCTGCACAAGGAGAATCTAGACAGACAGGCCTTCCTGGGTTTCCCCACTCAGTCTACCAAAGTTAGATTGACCCTTTTTGTTCAATCATATTTCTACACGGCTGTTCGTAACTTGTTGAATCCAAACATAAAAATGAACAGTTTCCCCTGTATCTTCGGGTCTTCATTCTGAAGGCTCCTGTGTCATGTGAAACTGTGATCCAGTAAATTTGTATTTACTTTTCTCCTATCAATCTGCCTCTATCAGTGATTTCCAGGGAACCTTCAGAAGGCAATGGGGAAGTCTTCCCCTGGCCGCAACACCATACAGATTTTCTTACGCATGGATGGAATCATACAATATATGGTTTTCTCTGTCTGGCTTCTTTCAGTTACCATAATGTTTTCTTTTAAAAACAATTTTTTTAATTTATATTTTAGGTTCAGAGGTACCTGTACAGGTTTGTTATATAGGTAAACTTATGTCCTGGGGGTTTGTTATACAGATTATTTCATCACTCGGGTACAAAGCCCAGTACCCAGTAGTTATCTTTTCTGCACCTCCCCGTCCTCCCACCCTCCTCCCTCAAGTAGGCACCAGTGTCTGTTGTTTCCTTCTTTGTGTCCATGTGTTCTCATCATTTAGCTCTCACTTATAAGTGAGAACATGAAGTATTTGGTTTTCTGTTCCTGTGCTAGTTTGCTAAGGATATTGGCCTCCAGCTCCATCCATATTCCTGCAAAGGATATGATCTTGTTCTTTTTATGGCTGCATAATATTCCATGGTATATAAGTACCACATTTTCTTTATCCAGTCTTCCATTGATGGGTATTTAGGTTGTTCCATTTCTTTGCTATTGTGAATAGTGCTGCAAGGAACAAACATGTAGCATTATATTTTCAAGGTTTATTTACATTTAACATGTATGAGAATGTAATTCCTTTTTTGACTGAGTGTTATTCCATTGTATTGATAGGACACATTTTGCTTAACCATTCTTCGATTGATGGACATTTGGGTTGTTTCCACCTTTGGCTATTATGAATAATGCTACTATGAATATACATTTACAAGTTTTTTGTGTAGACATATATTTTCGATTATTTCAGGTATTTACTTAGGAGTAGAATTGTTGGGTCATATGATAACTATTTAACTTTTAAAGGAACTGCCAAAGTGTTATCCAAAATGACTACATCAATTACATTCCCACCAGCAGTGTATAAACATTCCAACTCGTTCACATCTTTGTCAGCACTTGTTATTATCTGTGTATCTTATTATACTCATCCTATATGGGTATAAAGTGCTATATCACTGTGGTTTAAACTTGCATTTTCCTAATAGCTAATAATTTTGTGCATATTTACATGGGCTTATTGACCATTTGTATATTTTCTTTGGAGAAATGTGTATTCATGTCCTTTGCCCATTTTTAAATTGGGTTAGTTGGGGTTTGAGTTGTTCTTTATTTGGGATATGTCTTTTATCAAATATACAATTTTCAAATATTTTCTTCCATTTTGTAAGTTGTCTTTTCACTTTCTTTCTTTTTTTTTTTTTTTTTTTGAGATGGAGTCTTGCTGTGTTGCCCAGGAGCCCAGGCTGGAGTGCAGTGGCACAATCTTGGCTCACTGCAACCTCCGCCTCCTGGGTTCAAGCAATTCTCCTGCCTCACCCTCCTGAGTAGCTAGGATTACAGGCACGTGCCACCACACCTGGCAAATTTTTTGTATTTTTAGTAGAGACGGGGTTTCACTGTGCTAGCCAGGATGGTCTCCATCTCCTGACCTCACGATCCACCCACCTTAGCCTCTCAAAGTGCTGGGATTACAGGTGTGAGCCACTGCGCCCTGCCTGTCTTTTCACTTTCTTGATGTGTCTTTTGATGCACAAAAGTTTTAATTTTGATAAAGTATAACTTACTTATTTTTCTTTCATTACTCATGCTTTTGTTGTTACATATAAGAATTCATTGCTAAATCCAAGGTCATTAACATTCATTCCTATGTGGGGTTTTTTTGTGTTTTTTGTTTGTTTGTTTTGAGATGGAGTCTCACGCTGTTGCCCAGGCTGGAGTGCAGTGATGCAATCTCAGCTCACCACAACCTCCGCCTCCCAGGTTCAAGCGATTCTCCTGCCTCAGCCTCCCGAGTGGCTGGGACTACAGGTACTAACCACCATGCCCAGCTAATTTTTTTTTTTTTTTTGTATTTTTAGTAGAGACATAGTTTCACCATGTTGGCAGGATGGTTTTGATCTCTTGACCTTATGATCCACCCACCTCGGCCTCCCAAAGTGCTGAGACTACAGGCATGAGCCACTGTGCCCAGCCCTTGTTCCTATGTTTTTTTCTAAGAAGTGGATACTTTTACTGCTTATATTTAGGTCACTGATCCATTTTTAGTTAATTTTTGTGTATAGTGTCAGATGAGGTCCAACTTTATTTGTTTGCATGTAAATATTCAGTTGTCCCAGCACCACTGTTGAAGAGACTTAGCACTCTTGTTGCACATTAACTGATCAGAGATGTATGTGTTTATTTCTCGAGTCTATAGTCCACTGATCTATATGTCTATACTTTGCCAGTACCACACTACTTTGATTGATATGGCTTTGTAGTAAGTTTTAAAATCAGGAAGTGTTAGTCATTCAATTTTATTCTTCCTTTTCAAGGTTGTTTTGGCTACTCAGGACCCCTTGTAATTCCACATAAATGTTAGAATTAGCTTGCCAATTTTTACAAAGAAGCCAGCTGAACTTCTGATAGAGATTGCATTGAATCTGTAGATGAGTTAGGGGATATATTTTTAACATCTTAACAATGTTAAGCTCTAGAATTTCTGCTTGGTTTCCTATGATGATTTCTATCTCTTTCTTGATATTTTCTATTTGTTCATACATCATTCTTTTGGTTTGATTTTGCACAAATTAGGACCAATGACTCCTTAGTGTCTCTAGGCTGGTTTAGCTGTAGCTCAGGGAACACAACATTGATCTTTTGTCTTTCTTTTCCTCTAATAGTAATTAGGATTCTCATGAGCACGTTCCAGTAGGTGCAGGCTCTTGCTGGTTCTTCCTTGCTAGTCACCTCTAGCCATGTTTGTCCATTTCTGTACCTCTCCTTTATTCTCACACACCCATAATTATCTGTGCACAAGCTTTTAGCTTATCTTTTCTCACTGTTAAAACTGGTTTGATCACAGTAAAGATTTGTACCATACCATGGACTGAATTCTTGGTAGAGTACTAACTCCTTGATGGAAAAGTGTCTGAATTACTGTATAAAATTATAGTTTTAAAAATATTCAGTTGGACTTATATTCAGCCAAAATGCTGTGGACTTCAGCCTTAATGAAGTACGCTGATGATGACAGACAGAGAAGAGAATGGAGTGGAGAGGCCCTCACTTATTTGTCATGATTGCAAACCGAGGGAGGCACTTCCCTGAAGATGGTCTTCATGTAATCCAAACTTTCTCCAGAGTAAAGCATATAGATATAGATGTCATCTGATTTCCTGGGCTGTTTGCATTCTGAGGGAAAGCAGGAGGTATAGTCTGGGAGGATGCCACCCACAGCAGGTAGCAATGATTGGAAACAAAAGCCAGGTCTCCACTGCACAAAAGGGGAGCGTGGCCAGATGGAGGAAGGGCAGGATGGAGCCGTTTGGTCAGTGGGGGCAGCATCCCCCATCAGGTGCCCAGCCCTGGGCAGAGCATAGCAGCAGCAACAGTGAGTAAGGCCAGGAGGCAGAACAGGAGCTCTCCAGCAAACCTCCTGGCAATTGTTTACACAGGGGCCAAGGGATAAACTTCCCTATGGCCCTCTAAAAGTTAGCTGGAAATCACTGACAAAAGGCAGACTGACATAAGAAAAGGCATACAAATTTATTGGATCACAGTTTTACATGATGCAGGAGCCTTCAGAATGAAGACCCAAAGATACAGCGGAAACTGTTCATTTTTATGCTTAGATTCAACAAAGTACAGACAGCCTTGTAGGAATATGATTGGACAAAAAGAGTAGGATTAATGCTAACAGAATGAATGGAGAGCTCACACCTGTAATCCCAGCACCTTGGGAGGCCGAGGTGGGTGGATCACCTGAGGTCAGGAGTTCAAGACCAGACTGGCCAACATGGTGGAACCCTGTCTCTACTAAAAATACAAAAATTAGCTGGGTGTGGTGTCAGGCACCTGTATTCCCAGCTACTCAGGAGGCTGAGGCAGGAGAATCACTTGAACCTGGGAGGCAGAAGATGCAGTGAGCCGAGGCCACACCATTGCAGTCCAACCTGGGAGACAGAGTAAGAGTTGTCAAAAAAAAAAAGGGAATAAACAGGGAAACCCAGCAAGGCCTGTCTGGATTCTTGGCATCTCTGTGCAGCATGTCTTCCTTTTGGGTTGGCACAGGACCCTCTCTGAAATGGGGGTGTTATGACCCAAAGATGCAGGGGAAACTGTTCATTTTTATGCTTAGATTCAACAAAGTATGAACAGCCATGCAGAAATACGATTGGACATGGTAGGTCAGATGATCCCTTATGGCCAGTTCTTACACAGACAGGCAAAGGGAAATTAGAGTAGTATCTTCAGGTTTCATGTCTGGCTTTGGGGGAAAGTGGTTCTGGTTTCTAATACCTGCCTTGGGGAAGAGGAAGTCTAGTTTCCATGGCTAGCCTCAGGGGAGAATGAGAGGCCAGAGATAGGAGGGCAGTAGGGCAGACTGAGCTGATTCTGAGACTTCATTTTGGGGTTTTGTTTTCTGAGGCCCTCGGATGTGGCCTGCGGCCTGACCATACGGAAAACAGTGGCAATGCCTGGGGAACCAGAATTCTGCATACCACCCTTCTGGCAACACCATTTACAAGGCCACCTCTCAGGGTCCAAACTGCTTGTGCTTATAAGGGATTCTCTGATGGGCAGGTTGAGGTGGAAAAGAAGATGTCTCCCAATAATAAGCTCAGGTAAGCACAGAGCTCTGGTCTGCCTTACAAGGCGAGAGGAGCATTATATTACCTAGCGGACTCTGTCTGCTGAGTAAAGTGTCTGTGCCAGATGCTGCCCTGCGCCTCCCCCCACCACCAGCCTCTCGCCCCTTACTAAGCAAATGTTGAAGAAATATTTTAAATATGGGTCTGAACGCAATACAATTCATTATTCTGCTTCACTCTATATTCAGTACAACACAGTGATTTAAAAACAACAGATTTGGAGTCAGAGAGACCTGGGCTCAAATCCCAACCACCACTTATATTGGCTAAGCCTTGGCATTTCAGCCTCTCCAAGACTCCATTTCCCATTTGAAATAAAGGAAGAAAAAACTGGCCTCACACAAGTACAGTGAAGATTAAATGTGATAGGCCTGAAAAGGGCCTCGTTTCATGCTGGACCCTCCATGACTTCCAGAACCTTCTGAGCCTACCTAACTGATAGCTGGAGCATGTCCAGGACTCAGTTCATAGATTCTTCCTCCTTGCCCCTCCTGTTCCCATAGCTGCTCCTCTTCCCAGGTGCTGTCCCTTCCCATCACAGGAGTGGTTCTGCTGGTAAAACGTCTCTAAGCCATTCTTCAGGAATGTGTGTGATACTGGATGTCCCCAGAGAGCCAGTTGGGCAAGTTTGGAAATCTTGGCAACTGCCAATCTCCCACTAGCCTGACGCAGGAGAGACAGTATTTCTTCACTGTCCATTTTCTTATGAGAAAGTCTTGAAATGGATGCTCTCCCAAAGAAAGCAGGCGGCCCTCACTTCATAATAGATGAATATCCAAATTTATACAGAAGAGAGAAACTCACTAAAGGAGTCTTCAGAAAGGCAAATTCTTATAGTGCTTTTAAGGGAAGGATACATCTCAGTTTTAGTATCTGTGAACCCAAGTTTAAATCCAAGTTTTTTCACTAAGATGCCTCATACCTGCCACTTACCTCTTTGAACTTCAGTGTTCTCGTCTTCCAAGGAAAAATACCTACCACACAGACTATTGTAAAGGTGAAATGAGGGAACATAGGTAAAAGGACTTTGTAATACAATTAATATATTTGTCAATATTTTACAATTCAATTTACAAAAAAAAAAAAAGTATCTCTGCTGTATAAAGTGATGCTCACTGACATGAGGAAGTCCAAGACTGTTTGTTTGAAAACTTTTTTAGAGGCAGGGTCTTGCTATGTTGCCCAGGCTGGTCTTGAACCACTGGGCTCATGCTGTCCTCCTGCCTCAGCCGCCCAAGTATCTGGGGGGGCAGGCGTGAGCCACCATGCTCGGCCAGCCCAAGTCTTCTTTTGAAGGCACTATTCTAACTTAAAAAAAAAAAGGTGGGCACATACCCTTGGGACAGACTAGGACAAGATTTATGTCAAGACGGAAGACACAATGTTGGCTCATGTCTGTGGCAAAGAAGAGTAATTAGGAAACACATCTGTTAGATCTTGTTTGCCCACACCTTGCTTCTGTTCACTCTGGGTTTCATCAGCATCCGTAGGTGAATGAAAATGTGTGACTATCACAATGTTCAATTTCATAGTACTTCTGGTACAATTTCCTCTGACTAACCATCTCCCACCTCCGCCCTCATTGAATAGGAATTGAGAAAAGCTACAAAGTGATCTTCTCTACCTTCCTCATCAGGGCACCCCTCCAATGCTGTGATCCCCTGTTCCCAGTGGGTGAGCCTCTGTTCAGCTTCCCTGGCCCTATACAGAAAAACTCCCTCTTTCCCTGTCTCCACTGTGTCATCCAGGTCCCTACCACTCTGAGAAGGCGAAAGCCTGCCAGGTACTTTCTCTGCCTCCCACTGTCAGGTAGATTCACGCAGTGATGTGAGGCATGAGAGGGAACGCCCCTTGGACTAAGGCAAGTGACTTGGACTGTACGCCATCTGGGGCCACTGACAAACTTGCCTTTCTGTTTTCCCCATCTCTCATACCTGAGCCTCCCGGGCTGCTTAAGATTGATAGTTACAATCTTTTAAGTCCTTGCATTATTTGCAAACTGATTAGGAAATAATCATCTGTCTTAGGTTGGATTCCCCAGGAGCACTGTCTGAGATGGAGATTTGCATGTTGAAGTTTACTGGGGTTTGCTCTTGGGACAAACACCTGCTTGGTGTGACCCACCTCCCCTCGCCCCTCCCCACCAACCAGGTGTTTGTGAACTTCTTACAGATGATACTAAAAGCAACATCTCAAAAAGAACAAATTGATAAATTGTATTTCATAAAAATTTAAAACTTCTACTCCTTTAAAGACACTAACGTGAGAATGAAATGACAAACAACAAAATGAGAAAAAGCATTTGCAAATCATATATCTGATAAAGAATGTATATCCAGAACTTATATCCATTACATAAAAAGTGCCCAACACTCAATAAGAAAGAAAACAATCTTCCTCAAAATGGGCAAAAGATCTGAACTGATACTTCACCAAAGAAAATATGTCAATGGCAAATAAATGCATTAAACTATACTCAGCATCATTAGTTAATGCAAGTTAAAACACAATGAGATACCATGATATATCTGTGAGAATGACTAAAATTGAAAAGACCAACCATATCAAGTGTTGGAGAGAATTTAGGACAGCTAGAATTCTCATACATTGTTGGTGGCAATGTAATATGGTACAACCACTTTGGAAAACAGTTTGGCAGTTTCTTTAAAAGTTAAACATATACATCCCATATGACCCAGCCGTTCTACTCCCAAGAGCAATGAAAGCACATATCCATACGAAGACTCATACACAAATGTTCATAGTAGCTTTACTCATAATAACGCAAAACCGTAAACAACTTAAAGTTCATCAACTAGTAAAATAAACAAAATGTTATTTATCTATACAGTGGAATACTGCTCAGCAATAAAATGGAATGACTGATCCATGCAAAAACACAGATGAATCTCAAAATAATTATGCTGAATGCAAGAAGGCAGACACAAAAGAGAACATACTATACATACACTCCACTTACATAAAATTCTAAAAATGCAACCAATCTATAATGACAGAAAGCAGATCAGGGAAAACCTGAGGAGAGGGAAGTGGAAAGAATTACAAAGGGCCACGGGGAAACTTCTGGTGGTAGTATGTTCACAATCTTGATGTGGTAAGGCTTTTAGTTTTGTAATGATTTCCTATATTAAAATGTCAAATTATATAATTTACCTGTGTGCAGTTTATTGTGTGCCTGTTATACTTCAATAAAAAACTGTGAGAAGAAGAGGAGGAGGAGGGGGGAGAAGGAGAAAGAAGCAGAGAGGAAGGGAAGGAGAGATGAAGTCTACCTTAAAGGAGAGAGAGGCAGCATGGCCAGGCCTGATGGCTCACATCTGTAATCCCAGCACTTTGGGAGGCCAAGGTGGGTAGATTGCTTGAGCCCAGGAGTTCGATACCAACCTGAGCAATAAGGCAAAACCCCATCTCTACAAAAAATACAAAAACTAGCCAGGCATAGTGGAGTACACCTGTGGTCCCAGCTATTTGGGAGGGTGACGTGCGAATATCACTTGAGCCCAGGAAGTCGAGGCTGCAATGAATAGTGATGGTGCCACTGCACTCCAGTCTGGGCCACACAGCAAGACCCTGTCTCTAAAAAAAAAAAAAAAGAGGAAGAGGCAGCAGTTGGGGAAACAAACCTCAGGGTTGTGAAGCCACATTTCCTAGGACTTCTTTTTAGCTGACAAAAAGAATCCTATATGGAATTAGGGGCAGCCTAGGCAGAAGAAAGAAACTATGTAGCTAATAGAGGACACAGGATGAACAGTAGGATTGACATCTCTGGCAGGAAAATGAAAATGAATTATCAAGATCATGATGGAGTGCTCTCCCTCACAATAGTTGACGCTCTGACTTCATAACAAGCCTACTGAAGTTGCCTTGGGACAATAACCAGGGCAGAAGTAAAGATAATGTCATTTCAGCTTCTCCATTCCAGTGAGATAACCCTGCCTCTGTTCCTGGCCTCAGTCCTTTCTCATGTGGCATCTGTCCATCGCCTCTGGCCATGACCAATTCTTTCCAAAACCACTTAGCGTGTGGATTCATTTGAGCTGAAATAATTAGCACTGGCCCAGATAACTCTGCTCCCTGCTGCCCCAGCTGGCCTCTGGGCCTGAGCCCTCGCCTGCTCAGACCTGTCCTAGCTTCCAGACTCTTCTTGCACCCCTTCCCCACTGCACACACATATGCACTGGTATGATTTAAGGAAAGTCAAGGTTAAATGGTATGGATAACCACAGAGGTTAAGGAAAAAAAATGACTTGGGCCCTGATTTATATCTGTTTTATTCTTAGTCCTTTTATTTACATATTAATTTTTTCAGGAGAGGCCTCCATTTATAGATAACCCACAGTTACAAAAGAGGACACCAACACCTCTCTTCACCTCTCTATGGCAACTGCTGCTGCCATGGAAACCACTGGGCATATGCGGAGGGACAAATACTGGTGTTTACTGAAAGGCTCTGTAAGTTAAAGAGGGAAGGAATGAAATCAACTGTGAAAATCAGGAATATTTTAGGGGCCTGGATTAGAAGAAAGATTCCCAAGCAGATCTAGCCTATGTGTAAGGCAGATGCCCTGCTCCAGTGCTTCCCTACCCCCATGGGAACCCTTCCTTTTGTTTGTTTTCTATTTTTTTTTTTCTTTTTCTGAGTCTGCTTGCTAGGGAGAGGAAACTTCCCTTTTGATTTTCTTTACTGCCTCCATGCAAATCAAAGATGGCTCTGGATTAACAAGTGTCTTCTTTAAACAACGCAGACTACTCTGGGCCAGGTAAAGGTCTATTAGCTATTGACAATATCATGACTTCAGCTCAGTTACAAGCTCCCAACAGATCTCTTGTGGAAATCAGCTACAGAGAGCTGGGGCTAAGGGAGCAGGAAGAGCATTTGGAAAATGGAGCACTTGAGGGGTATGGGAGGGGAAATGCTTGGAGCCACATGATAATATGTCACAGGGGCCAGGAAAGGAGGCGCCAGGGGACCAGGGTGGACAGAAAAGGAATGTGGATCTGATGGTCAGCAACAGAGGAACGGCCAAGAAAAGGGTAGTTGTCCACCTGCTGGATGGAAATTTCTGTGGCCATTTTAAAAACGGTCATTAAGGCTAGGCGCAGTGGCTCACGTCTGTAATCCCAGCACTTTGGAAGGCCGAGGTGGGCGGGTCATGAGTTCAGGAGATTGAGACCATCCTGGCTAACATGGTGAAACCCCGTCTCTACTAAAAATACAAAAAAATTAGCTGGGCGTGGTGGTGTGCACCTGTAGTCCCAGCTACACCGGAGGCTGAGGCAGGAGAACCACTTGAACCCGGAAGGCGGAGGTTGCAGTGAGCCGAGATTGTGCCACTGCACTCCAGCCTGGGCAACAGAGACTCTGTCAAAAAAAAAAAAAAAGCCATTAAGCTCCACTGCCATAGATTAATTATTTCACTCCCAATATAATGAAGAGTGAGGGAAGTAAGAGGCAAAAGAAAGAAATGTCAGAGATCGACAAATACAAACTTTGCCCAGTTAAATATTTTAACTACAGTTGGCCTTGAAAGTCTGGGCAAGACTCTGTCTCTACAAAAGAATTTAAAAATTAGCTGGGTGTGGTAGTGTGCAACTACCAGCTCCAGAGTTGACTTACCCATTCTCCTCTGTTCATGGCGTTCTATCATCATGAAAGTCTCTGGCTTCGCTTGCATTTTCCACCTTCTACTTAATCCCAACTTTCATTATTTTCCTGTCCACCAGGGGCACCCACTCTAACACACTTGATAGATACTTTTATAAAATATACCGTGTTGCTGTTTTGGCTGCGCTCGTGAGCAGGACCCGTCGCCATGCGCCGCGTGATCCGAGGAGAGAGGAAGGGCGCCCCGTCTGTTCCGCGTGCACCGGAAGTACCGTAAGGACACTGTGCGCCTGCGCACCGTGAATTTTGCTGAGTGGTACGGCTGCATCAAGGGCATCGTGAAGAACATCATCCACGACCCTGGCAGCAGCGGGATCTCTACTGGTTTAAGAAGCAGATGGAGCTGTTCAAGGCCGTCGAGGGCATTCACACGGGCCAGTTTGTGTACTGCAGCAAGAAGGCCCAGCTCAGCCTTGGCAATGTGCTTGCTTCCTGTGGGCACCGTGCCTGAGGGTACGATCGTGTGCTGCCCGGAGGAGAAGCCTGGAGACCGTGGCAAGCTGGCCTGAGCATCAGGGAACTAAGCCACTGTTATCTCCCACAACCCTGACACCAAGAAGACCCGGGTGACGCTGCCCTCTGGCTCCAAGAAGGTTATCTCCTCAGCCAACAGAGCTGCGGTTAGTGTGGTGGCTGGAGGTGGCCGAATTGACAAACCCATCTTGAAGCCTGGCTGGACCTACCACAAACATAAGGCAAAGAGGAACTGCTGGCCACGAGTACAGGGTGTGCCCCTGAACTCCGTGGAGCATCCTTTTGGAGATGGCAACCACCAGCATGTCACCAAGCCCTCCACCCCCTGCAGAGATGCCGCTGCTGGCCATATAGTGAGTCTCATTGCTGCCCACGGGACTGGACGTCTCAGGAAACCAAGACTGTGCAGGAGAAAGAGAACTAGTTCTGAGGGGCTCAATAAAGTTTGTCTTTATGCCAAATATATATATATAATGTTATTTTGAGTATATACATTTTTATAATTTCTATTTTTATTTTAGATTCTTGGGATACACGTGCAGGTCTATTATGCATTTAATTTCCAAAAAATATTCTGTACTTAAACATCAATCTTTTTTTTTTTTTTTTGCTTATTTTTTTATTTAGTGGTTTTCAAGACCCATCCAATTTGCATCTAGTTCAAGGATTCTATTCCATATTACCTTGTATGCCCTAAAATGAATCCACTACATTCTACTTACCCATAACCCTAGGGAAGGACACTGCTGTGGTAGGCAGATTCTGTGATGGTCCCAAGATTCCTACCCTCTGGTGGATGTGCCCTGTGCAATCCCTGGCCTGTATGCGTGGGTGGAGCTTGTGACTATTATGGGATGCCACTACCATGATTGGATTACTAATCAGTTGACTTATCATCAATCAAAATACAAAGCACCCTGGGTGGTCCTGACATAATCAGCTGAGGCCTATAAAAGAAGGTGATGCATGAAAGAGATGCTTATCTTACTGGCCTCAAGAAAATGAAAGCTGTGCGTGAGCTCTACAGCCTCATGGAACTGAATTTTGCCAACAATCTGATGAGCTTGAATAAACACCCCAGCATTAGATGTGATCACAGACCCAGCCAAGGCTATGACTGAACATCTATGAGACCTGAACAGAAGACCCAGCTGGCCTGTGCCTGGATTCCTGGCCCACAGAAACTGTGAGATCATAAATGGACATTATTTTAAGCCATTAAATTTGGGATAATTTGTTAGGCAGCAATAGAAACCTAATACATCTAGGTTGCCCCCAACACTCCACTGTAATAAACAATAATGACATAAATATAATTAACATGTCCCACAAGGAACCAATTAAGAATAGCTCTAGGATATATATAGATACAGATATATAGATAGAGTGTGGGGGATGTAGGTTATAAAGTATATCTATTTAAATTCACGAAACAGCGCTAGATTATTCTCCAGAATGGTGGTGCATACCACCATGCACAGGGTTCCTTTAACAAACATCTTTACCAGCACTTGGTTTTACCCTTTTTGTAATTTTTGCCATTCTGGTGGCATAAAGTAGTACCTCACTGTTGTAATTTACATTTATTTGATTTCTGTGAATTTGAGTATGTTGTCATATACTTACTAGTTTACTTTTTTGTATCTTTTTTTCATGTTTCTATTGAAAGCCTATATCTTGTTGATTTACCAAGGCCAACAATGTGTATTAGATACTCATCTCTTACCAATTTTATTTCTCACAAATATCTTCTCCCAGTCTGCCATCTGTCTGTTAGTTTTGTCTGGTTGGTATAGCATAGAATCAAGAGCACAGGATTTGGAGCTAGACTTCCTGGTCAAACGCTAACTCCATCACTTGCTATCTATTTAACCTTGGGCAAATTACGTAAGCTTTCTCTGCCTCCATTTTTTCATTTGTAAAAGTGGGTTATAAGAATAATTATATTTATGAAATTGTTGTAAAAATTAAATAATACACATAAACCTCTTAAAACAGTATGAGGCACATAGCAAGTGCTTAATAAATATTGGTTATTATTTATTAATGTAACTTGTTGAACAGAGATCCTTAATATTCATACAATCAAATCCATCAATTTTCAATCACTAGTTAATACTTTGATGTTCATATTTAACAAATTTTTTTCTGCTCTAAGATATCAAAGATATTCACCCTCAATTATCTTCATACTTTTACCTCTCGCTTTTAGGCATCTAGCCCATCTGCAGTCTCATTTTATATGTTATGAGGTAGGGGCTCAGCATTGCTTTTCTCCATATATTAAATCGGTTTTCCCAGCATCATCTCATAAATAAGATTTCCCCCCATTACTTTGTGGTATCACCTTTGCCATAAAGCAAGTCCCCATAAATACATTGGTTTGCTTTTTGTCTGTTACATTCCATTAACCTATTTGACTGATAATGTGCCAGTAGCAGACTGTTTTTACTACTGTGGCTTTATAGCATGTCTTAGTGTCTTTTAGGAAAATGTTTCCATTTTGCTCTTCTTTTTCAGCTTTAAATTATGTATTTATGGACTCTACCCTTTCATGTGCGTTTTAGAATAAAAGTTTTAGATCTTTAAAAAATACTGTTGGGATTTTGACTAGGACTGCATTGAATTTGTGGAATAATTTTATATCTCTGTAGTGTTAAACCATCTCACCCATTAAAGGTTCATTTATACAGGTCTACTTATAAGAGTGTTTTTTCCTTCCTTTTTAGAAAGCTGGAAAAAAATAAGAAAAATATTTCCAAAATTTCTCCTCAAAGATTTTGTACAGTATGTGTTGGATTAATTCTAGAATTCTTTAGAGTTTGGGTTGCAATTATAAATGTTAATATATTTTATTTTGAATGTTCTAAGTAGTAATAGCTGATAAAGAGAATCACTTGATTTTTATTATCTGGCAATATTGCCAAATTATTTCATTATTTCTAAATAATCAGTTCATTTACTGTATTAGGTTGTCTCTGTAGATGATCATATAATCTGCAAACAATAATAGTTTTATTCTTTTCCTTTCAATCATGCACCACTTATTTTTATTTTCTTATTGCATTGGCCAGTATGTGCAGTACTATGTTAAATGGTGAGAATGCTAACAAGGATCCTGTCTTCTTACTAACCTAAAGAAAACGTGTCCAAAATTTCTTCATTAAATGTATTTCCTGTACACTTTTGGTAAAGAGGCTTTATCAAGTTACAGAAATTCTAAAAATGTTTGTGAAACACTTTTCCTGCATCAATTGAGAAAATTATATAGTATTTCTCTTTTAGTAAATTAATTGGATGAGTTGCACTGATAAATTTTCTAATAAATAAGCCATTCTTGCATTTCTGGGATGAACCAAGACCACAATGCATTGCTTTACAGCATTTGTTGGGTTCAATAGCTGTTTTAATTTGCCAGGGCTGCCATAACAAAATGCCACAGACTGGGTGACGACTTAAACAACAGACACTTATTTTCTCATAGTCCTGGAAGGTAGAAGTTCAAGATCAAGGTATCTGCAAGTTTCTGAGGCCTCTCTCCTTGGCTTGCAGATGGCTTTTTCTCTCTGCACACACATTCTCGATGTCTCTTTTGTGTATCCAAATTTCCTCTCATAAGAACACCAGCCAGATTAGATTAGGGCCCACCAATATGACCTCATTGAACCTTACTTACCTCTTTAGAGGCCTTATCTTCAAATAAAGTCACATTCTGAGACACTGGACATTTGGGCTCCAACATATAAATTTGGGGAAAACACACTTCAGCCCATAAGAATGGCTAATATTTTGAACTTTTCATTTATGTTCACAATGAAATTTAGCCTATTTTTTTTTTTCCTAAACAAGTTAGTAAGATTTGGAAATATTTCTCCTTTTTTCTGTTATCTGGAACTACTTGTGTAAGTTCCTGAGTATATGCTCCTTAAATCCTGGTAAAATTTCCCAGAAGAAAATCTCTATGACTAGGAAGTTTTTTAAATATATGAAATCAAGGAGAATATTTTATTTTATTTTATTTTATTTATTTATTTATATTTGAAACAGAGTTTTGCTCTTGTCGCCTAGGCTGGAGTGCAATAGCATGATCTCGGCTCACTGTAGCCTCCACTTCCTGGGTTCAAGTGATTCTCCTACCTCAGCACCCCGAGTAACTGGGATTACAGGTGCCTGCCACCACATATGCCTGGCAATTTTTTGTACTTTTAGTAGAGACAGGGTTTTACCGTCTTGGCCAGGCTGGTCTAGAATCCTGACCTCAGGTGATCCACCCGCCTCAGTCTCCCAAAGTTCTGGGATTACAGGTATGAGCCACTGCACCCAGCCCCAAGGAGAATAATTTATTAGCATTTTAATTTGTTTAACATTTGTTATTCTATTTAAATTTTCTTATTCTAATTGTGACATTTTACATTTTTTTCAGTTTTTATACAGGTTTCATAAGATTAGCATGATGGCTTTCACATTTATACCTTTTATTCAAGTGGAATTCATTTTTGTTTTGGCGGGGGTTGATGGTTTTTTAACTTTTTATTTAAGGTTCAGGGTTACAAGTGCAGGTTTGTGATATAGGTAAATGGAATGTCACAGAAGTTTGCTGGGGAGATTATTTCATCACTCAGGTAATAAGCATAGTACCCAATAGGTATGTTGGAATTCATCTTTGTTGCAAGTTAACATAGGGATCTGATTTCGTTTCTCTTTATTAAATAAGCTTACTTTCTCATCATCCATCCATCTCTTTCCTAAAGATTATTAGACCCCCTTTATCATACATAAAATTTCCACATATACATGGAAATGATTTTATTTTTATCTTTGTCTCTTATCAATTCAAATGTTTACAAAACACAAATACCTTCTTTCTTACCAGGTACCTTTAATATTCACAACAACCCTGAGTATTGTCTCTGTTTCTTAAATAAGCAGATAGAGACTCAGAAAGGTTATATTTAGCCTAAAGCTCACATAATGCTAGATGACACACCAAGAATTCTGATTCCAAACTGACTACTCTTTTCCCAGATTACCTCCTGCCTATATAAGCACCTGTTTTCTTACAACTAATTTCATCTATTTAAATATTTATTGAACACCCATGATGTTCCAGACACCATTCTAGGTTCTAAGACAATGGCAGATAACAAGCCAGATAAAAATCTGTGCCCTCAGAGAGCTTACATAGCAGAGGGCTCAGGGTAGCTCTGAACACAGAAGTGACAACTGAGAAACACCATATTTAATGACAAAGACTGATCTAATACCTACTTTATATCCATTCTTTCAAGGAGTCTGGGGCTTCAGCTTGTTTGAAGAGTCAAAGGAAGGCCTGTGGATGTTCCCCTGACTCTAATTAGTAACTGAACCCCCAAGTCAAACAACGTACTTGAAGTCACCCATGCTATGATTCTTCCTTTGGGAAATTTCAACAGTTTTCTTTAGTATGCCAGAGACACCATTTTCTGCTTTCCTCTGACATCTGAACTAAGTTAAGAACTTACCTCTTATTGTCTACCCCAACTCCCTACAGCCATTATCAAGCCTGGTTTCAGAATGTCCTTGGTAGAGATGGACAGTGGAGTTTCCACCAACATTAAAGCCCCTTACATAAAGCTTTCTTCTCATTTTAAAATGTTTTCACGCTTAAGATCAGAAATAGAGTCAAACTGATGTAACTCATTATACTTCACAGTCATAGAGCAATTTAAGATTACTAAAAATCAACTACAGGATTTAATCATTTAAAGAGTACTCTGGTCTATCTCTCTGGCTTTAGCAGATAAAAATTAATTCCTCATGGTAGTATCCAATTTCCCTTTTTATAAATAGTAATTGATAGAGGGAAGGGGAAATAGGGACAAAACTGTTAAAAACTGTTAAAAGGTACAAAATTACAGCTAGTGGCCAGGCATGGTGGCTCACACTTGTAATCCCAACACTTTGAAAGGCTGAGGCAGGTGGATCACTTGAGGTCAGTTCAAGACTAGTCTGGTCAACATGGTGAAACCCTACAAAAATTAGCTGGGTGTGGTGGTGCATGCCTGTAATCCCAGGTACTTGGGAGGCTGAGGCAGGAGAATCACTTGAACCTAGAAGGTAGAGGTTGCAGTGAGCCAAGATTGTGCCACTGAAGCCTGGGCTACAGAGCGGGACTCCATCTCAAAAAAAAAAAAAACAACAAGGTTACAGCTAGACGGGAGGAATAAGTTCTAGTGTCCTATACCACTGTAGGTAACTAGAGTTACTAAAATATGGTTTCAAGTAACTAGAAGCAAGATATTGAATGTTCCAACACAAAGAAATGATACATGTTTGAGATGATGAGCACGCTAATTATTCTGATATGATCACTATACCTTGTATGTATCAAAACATCACTATTTACCCCACAAATATGTACCATTATTATATGTTAGTTTTAAAAAATAAATAAATAAAAAATAGTAATTGGATCTTCAGCTGAGCCCATGGGCACCCTGAACAAAGACTGTATTTCCCAGTCTCTCATGTGACCATGGATTCATTTCCAGCCAATAGAATGTAGGCAACTTCTCAGTCATGTCTTTTAAGAGGAGACTGTCCATTCCTTCCCTTTTCTACCTTTCCACTGGCTGGTAAGGGACCTAATGGGAGACCTCTGGGCTGTGGGGATGTAACGAATACCCTATGAATGGCACAGTGAAAAACAGAACCTGCACCCCTCTTGGCCTGTAGAATAGAACCTTATTACCAACTAGGACTTTAACCAATAGAGAAATCAGCTTCTCTCTGGTCCAAGTCACTGATATCTAGGTCCCATTCAACCAGACCTATAGCCTCACTAATGCTCCCCGATGTCCAGCCAAGCTCCCTGTTCTTCCTAATATCCACCTTCAGGCCTTCAAGCTGCTATAATTGAAGTAATTTTTCTTCTCATCTTTAGGGAAAGGATGTTCTTGTTCTGGTTCTTTAGTGAACCACTTCTGCCAACAACGAGTGTCAAATAAAGAACATGCCTTATATCAGAGTAACTTTTTGTCAGGCTTTAGGTTGGGGCAGCTATAATGCTTTCAAACTTTAAGAATTGCGCGGGCCCAGTGGGTCACGCCTATAATCCCAGCACTTTGGGAGGTCGAGGCAAGTGGATCACTTGAGGCCAGGAGTTCAAAACCAGTCTGACCAACCTGTCCAACATGAGGAAACACCATCTCTATTAAAAATACAAAGATTAGCCAGGCATGGTGGCGCACGCCTGTAATCCCAGCTACTAGGGAGGCTGAGGAGGGAGGATCACCTGAGCCCAGGAGGCGAAGGTTGTAGTGAGCCAAGATTACCACAGCACTCCAGCCTGGGTAACAGAGAGAGGCTCTGTCAAAAAAAAAAAAAAGAAGAAGAAGAAGAATTGAGTTGCCAGACCATTAAGAACTTTATAATTTTTTATTATTTTACTACTTAAAAAATTTAATCTTGAAATTGGTTAACCTTAGGTAAAAACTAATGATATATTTGTTTTTATACATTATATACACTTGAGAAATAAATAGTCCTCTAAGTAGCATTTTTTAAAAAGCATCATTATATACAATTAAGGCTTCAAGCCAGGTGTATAAATATACAACCCACTGAGAATTCAATTCCCAAACCTTCCTTTAGTAAAAACAGAAGTCAGAAGTGACCAGGATGTACAGTCAGTAATACTGGTTGAGCATCCCTAATCCAAAAATCCAAAATCTGAAATGCTCCAAAATCCAAAACTTTTTGAGCACCAACAAGACACCACAAGTAAAAAACCCCACACATAAGTACTTACCACAAACCATGCTTCATGCACATGGTTATTTAAAATATTGTATAAAATTACCCTCAGGCTGTGTGGATAAGGTGTAAATGACACATAAATAAATTTTGTGTTTCGAGTTGGGTCCTATTCCCAAAATATCTCATTATGTATATGCAAATATTCCAAAATCTGAAAATAACCTGAAATTTGAAACACTTCTGATTCCAAGCATTTTGGATAAGGGATACTCAACCTATACAAGCTTCACTTCGGCTAGAAAGCAATCACAGAAACAAGAGAAGCACACAATTGGCTTGAGAACATACCTTGAATGAACACTTAACTGGTTATGTCTTCAGCAGTTTAACAGTGATACAACTTTGGCATGATACAGATTAAAACTATGTCCTTAGAAAACCTAAGGACAAAGAAAATCATTCTTCCTCCCCCACACTTCCTCCCAAATCTCAGCCATAAAAAGTCCAATCTCTTGGCACAGATATTCTCCTGGTTATACATTAATAAAAAGGCTTACGATTTTATTGATGGTTCTACAAAAAAAAAAAAAAGTCCTTGTTTGTCTCACACCTACGGTGTATTGGTGGGAACTGGTTGCAAACTTCTTCATGGAGTTTCAGAGATAGACTTTGCCTCCAGGAAATCTGGGTCCTCTGCCTGGTTGCACCACTAACTAGGTATATAAGTCTAGGCATGTGGCTGAACCTCACTAAGCCTCAGTTTTGTAAAATAGGGATAATAATAGCTGCCCTTTTGTCCCTACTCTAATTAGGTAATGTACACACACAAATCTTTTGAAAAGTATAGGTGTCTCAGATAGTGTGTGTATTAATTCAAACCAAGATCTAGAATTGGTGGCTTTTCCAAAAAGTTCTACAAGAAAAGGCACTGGTATTAAAGCAAAATATTTCAAGGAGGAAAAAAGCACTGCATTAACTCTTAGAACCAGCTCGGTCTGGCAGGTGCTGGTTTCTGTGTACACAGATATGTATTACATATGTCAGACCTTCTAACTCCCTAAACAGAAGAGACTTTTTCCAAAGCAGTTGTATCTGGCAACTGGCCATGATCCTGGCCCCAGCATGTATGATATTCTGCTTGCTGTTCTGCTAGTGATCAAACATGCCACTCATAGGGGAGGTGGCGCATATTAACTAAGAAGAAATAGAAACCACTTAAAGCCTCAGGATCCCTGATGCTTACATCCTACAGCCTCCTCCAGGCCCCGAGTGCCTTTCCCCATGCATATACACATATACTATCCAAACAGCAAGGGGGGTGAGAAATCCCAACTCCACTGGGGTCTGAATGGAGAGGCTCAGTAATATGCCCATTACCACATTCTAACTAATTTTAAGTGTTCAATAAACATTTGCTCAATTAAAAAATGAACAACAGAAAAATAAGAAAGCCAATGATGTGTGCTTCAGAGAGTGAGCTGGGGAGAAGGACGGAATGGCTAAGTATATAACCAGTATGGTCAGTGCAGTCCATGAGAACCCAACAGTCAGAGCCTGAACAAGATACCAGGCCTGCTCCCATGACATGAGTCAGCTCCCATCAGAAGGACTTCTCACTAAGACTCAAGGCAGGCTAAGCAGCTGACAGCCTTCCACACAGACCCTCTTTGGAGCCAGCATTCCTTGTCAGGTAGCGTACAGGCTCACCCAGCAACTGAGAAACCAATCCAGTGTGCATGATGGCCCCAGGGCACCCAGCTGCTTACACACAAATCTGGACTTGGTGCTCTGGAGGTATGGACAGAGGCTTGGAGTTAGAGCTGTTCAAGAGAGGCAGCAAGAGCTATAGCAGCACACAGTCCCCTCCCGCGAGGAGTCCCGGCCATCACAGGAGACCACTTGTTCCCAGTACTCCAGGGTCAAGGCCGAGAAGAATCCTTCCATCGGGTGGGTCCTCAGCAGTAACTTTCCTCCATGTGCTTGGATAGCAGGAAGTCTCGCAGCCTTGCTGGCAAGACTTGCCCAGGCATCCTCAGGGAAGCTTCACAGTGGGACTGAAAAGAACCATGTGAGAGTGCCATTCATTAGCTCAGGTACCAGCAAACATGCAAACCTATATTCTGGGAATGCTCTGTTGATCTCAAGGCCAAGCTTTCTGACACCCCTAGGGGACTATTTTACCTGCATTTCTTCCAGAATAAATGGACAAGGTCCTGAGTGCTGCCTTCTCTCCCTAACCTAACAAGCCACAGATGTACTTTGAGAAACACCACACGGCAGCACCCTCTAGACCCCTAGCTGAGTACATCACAGTTCTTGCATTTGTACATTTAGCCCAATAGCCACCCACAACACACACACACACACACACACACAATCACAGACATACAAGTGTGGGGAGAACTATCAAAGCATCCTCTTTGCCTTGATCTAGAAATACAAGAGAGACCCTGTTATGGCAGGAAGGGAGCAAGACTGCGAGTTGGGAGACCTGGGTGCTAGTCTCAGCTATGGGAACACACCACTGAGCCTCTCCGAATCTCAACTTCCTTCTCAGTGAACGTGTGAACAGCATCCATGTCAGGAGGGAGGATGTGAACATGTTACATATGGTGCCATGGCTTCCTAATGTTCATTTGCGACTTGGGCTCCTATTGTTTTTGAGGGAAAGGGAAACAACAACTTGTTTACTAAAATTAGTAGTGAGAGGGTGAGTGATAGAATGCCCAGGTAAATGAATTCCAAAGCAGGAAACAAAAATAAATATCTTAGCCTTTATCATAAGAATAGCTATCCTGACCGGGCATAGTGGCTCATGCCTGCAAACCCAGCACTTTGGGAGGCCAAGGCAGGCAGATCATTTCAGCCCAGGAGTTGGAGACCAGCTTGGGCAACATGGTGAAACCTCATCTCTACAAAAAATACAAAAATTAGCCAGGCATGATGATACATTCTTGTAAGCCAAGCTCCTCAGGAGGCCGAGGTAGGAGGATCACCTGAGCACAGAGATGTCAAGGCTGCAATGAGCTGTGATAGTGCCACTGTACTCCAGCCTGGGTTACAGTGCAAGACCCTGTCTCAAAAAAAAAAAAAAAAAAAAGAATAGCCTTCCTTAGCCATTTTTCCTGGGTTTGTCCAATCTACGTGGTTGTCTGGAGGATCAATGAAGCCAATATATGTGGAAACACTTTGAGATGTATAAATTTAAATACATAAAGATTTACAATTGTTACGATAGCAGAAAATCATACAAGCCTACGCTAGACCAAGTCTCTTAATTAGATGAACACGAGTCCTGTGATGATGGGGCTAGTGGTCGTGTTGAGCTTTTAACCAGGAGACAGAGCAGCTGGGATGCAGCCCAGCCTCGGGGTTGGCAAATGGTTAATCACAGGGGACCCCGGAGCATGGGCACAGCTGCCTGATAATTGATACCCAGACAAAGGCGAGGAGATTCATCTGAGCACATGGAGCCTCAGTGCTCAAGGGCACAGGCTTTGGAGTAGACCAACCTGCTTCAACTCCCTCTGCCATTGCTGGGGGCCTTGGGAGAGAAACTTCATCTCCCTGAGGCTCGGTTTCTCATCTGTACACAGGGATAACAACCCCCGCCTCATCGGGTTGATGATAAACATGATCATGTCAGTCCCTGGGTGCAGGCTGGGCCCAAGCTAAGTGCTAGGTGTACCACAGCAGTATTATTATCTAGTACCCTGGTTACAGCAAGGGGTAGGGGTAGGCATGGTGCAGGGAGACAGTCTCCTTCCTCCTCAGCAGGTGTTTCAGCTTATAGGGCGTGTGGCTGGTTCCCCAGGATGAGCCCACTGCCTCACACCACGAGATGGGCCTTCCTCATGTCTGAAATAATGAATTGCAGCATGGGGGAAGGGGATAGCGGAGCATGACAGCTCCTCTGTCTCACTTAGTTCCACATGCATGAGCATTTCTGTTTCTCAAAAAGGGGGAGGATCGGGGTTGGGCACAGTGGCTTGTAATGCCAGCACTTTGGGAGGCCAAGGCAGGCAGATCATTTGAGGTCAAAAGTTTGAGACCAGGCTGGCCAACATGGTGAAACCCCTTCTCTACTAAAAATAAAAAATAAATAAAAAAATAAAATAAAAATAAAAAATAAATAAAAAATTAGCCAAGTATGGTAGTAGCCACCTGTCATCCCAGCTACTCAGGAGGCTGAGGAAGGAGAATTGCTTGAACCCAGGAGGCGGAAGCTGTAGCGAGCCAAGATTGTTCTACTGCACTCCAGCCTGGGCAACAGAGCAAGATTCTGTCTCAAAAAAAAAAAAAGTATGTGGGAGAATTAGGCCCCATATTCACCAGGGTTCTAGAAAACCTAAGGAAGGAGAACACGCTTTGTGCTTCTCCTTATCTCCCACCCCATTCCCAACCCTGACCTGGTGGCCAGAAGGAAGCTAGAAGCCCTTAGGCACCTTCCCACAGCTCTAGTTATTACAGAGAAGACGTCAATCAAAGATGGCAGAGCCAGGTACCGTGGTTCATGCCTGTAATCCCAGTACTTTGGGAGACCGAGGCAGGTGGATCATTTGAGCCAAGGAGCTCAAGACCAGACCAGGTGACATGATGAAACCCTGTCTCTGCAAAAATACATAAATTAGCTGGGTGTGGTGGCATGTGCCTGTGGTCCCAGCTATTTGGGAGGCAAAGGTGGAAGGATCACCCAAGCCTGGGGAGGTTGAGACTAAAGTAAGCCAGGATCATGCCACTGCACTCCAGCCTGGGTGACAGAGTAAGATCCTGTCTCAAGGGGGGAAAAAAAAAGATGCTTCAAAGATGGCAGGAATGGGCACCAACCTGGAGACTTAGTTACCGAGAACACCTCATCCGGTAGGGTCATGCGCGACGAACCCCTACGGGTTGAGGCAGGACAAAGTGCAGAACAGCCTATCTAAGGTATTTCACTTGCTTTTTTATCTCCTTCTAGCAGAAGATCAGCTTCTTTATTTTATTTATTTACTTAGTTAGTTATTTATTTATTATTGAGACAGAGCTTCCTTCTTGTCACCCGGATTGGAGTACAATGGTGTGGTCTCAGCTCACTGTAGCTTCCACCTCTTGGGTTCAAGTGATCTCCTGCCTCAGCCTCCCAAGTAGCTGGGATTACAGGTGCACACCATCACGCCCAGCTAATTTTGTGTGTGTGTGTGTATGTGTGTTTTTAGTAGAGATGGGGTTTCATCATGTTGGTCAGGCTGGTCTTGAACTCCTGACCTCAGGTGATCTGCCCGCCTTAGCCTCCCAAAATGCTGGGATTACAGGCATGAGCCACCACGCATGACCCAGCTTCTTAAAGGAAGAGCTTTTTATCTGTTTTGTTCATGCTATGTCCCCACACCCAGATCCACACTAGGCGATCAGTCAACATGTGCTAAGTGAAACACATGAGAAAGTCCTGGTTACCTGGTTTCGTTTTTCATCCTCCAGCCATCCCGACACTTGTAAAACCAGAGCTCCCGGCCTGGGGATATGCTGGTGTTCTCAGGGTCCTCTGCACAAAACGTCAGTCTAGGAAGGAAAAGAAACTACTGTTGTAGCCAGAACTCTAGGGGCATTCCAGCTGTGCTTTCTGGATTCAAGGCAGATGGGTAAGGAGACAGGGGTGAAATTTTCCTGCCATCCACTGACTCAAAAGCCTTCAGAATTCCCCAGCGCTACTGCAGGGACTCTGTGTCTCGCTTTGAGGCTTCCATGATTCGGCCTCATGCAGCCTCAGCCAGACCTCTCCCACCCACTTTCCTCTGTCTATCCAAAAACACCACCTGCCTCTCAAGGCCATAGCCTCTCAGAAGCCTCCCTGACTGCCTGAGCCCTCATTAACCCAACCCTCCCTTGGCCTTTCAACTGGTTACAAAGTATGTCCTTACATAAATATTGCTTTTGTTAGTGTTGCTACTTCTTGCAACATGGAGTTTAAAAAGTTTTATTTTAAAACGTTATGCCCTGCCTGAAATTGCTTGCTGATATCTGTGGTTGACTTCTCCACTAGACCCTAAGCTTGAACGGAGTGATTCAAAATGTCTCTAGTTCAGCGCTCTGTAACTATCCATTGACAAGAGCAACTGGAACTCAGCTGCAAGTCAAAACCAAAGATTCAGCCAATGGACAGCCAAGAACACAAGAAAGAATCAGGGCCTAATAACCATTGTCCTGGAACTTATGGTTGCCCCACATAGCAGCCTGGGAGACGTGTGATTAGCATGACCACGTAATCCTTAAGTGTGTCGGGCACCTGACCCTGGAGCTGAGGCAGGACAAAAGCCCCATTCAGAACAGTTTAAGAGCCTTTCCCAGGAAACCCTAAGGACCTTAGGACCCATATGTGTACACACATATAAAAACATGACCTATCTCACGCACAATCAGGAAATGCAAATTCAAACAACAGCAGGGAGCCCATTTATACCTAACAAAATGGCAAGAATGTTCCACCAGATATGGGTGAAAAGGAGGGAAAAGGGAACTCTTCATCTATAGTTAAGATGGAAAATTTGTCCAACCACTTTGAAGAGAGATTTAATAATATCTGGTCAGGCTGGAGAATGCATATACCACAACTCAGCAATTCCACTTTTTGGAACACAAGCTGAAGAACAGCCCTCACACACATGCGCACAAGGAAAATGCAGAGGATATTCATCTAGGGACCATTTATAACTACGAAAAAGCAGCAACAACTTAAATTTTCAGCAGAACAATGGCAAAACTATTTGCAATGGTGATTTACATACAGGAGTTAAATAAGAATAGATTAGATTTTTATGTTTCAGATAAACTTCACAAACAATATTTGAATGAAAAAAATCAAATTGTAAAATATTATGTCCACTCATGTAAAATTCAGAAGCATCCAAAACAATGCTATTCATAGTTTATGTATACAAACAGAAGTACTAAGGGGGCCGAGTGCAGTGGCTCACACCTGTAATACCAGCACTTAGGGAGGCCGAGGCGGGTGGATCACCTGAGGTCAGGAGTTCAAGACCAGCCTGGCCAACATGGCAAAACCCTGTCTCTGCTAAAAATACAAAAATTAACTGGGCATGGTGGCACATGCCTGTAATCCCAGCTACTCAGGAGGCTGAGGCAGGGAAATAACTTGAATCCAGGAGGTGGAGGTTGTAGTAAGCTGAGATGGCACCACTACACTCCAGCATGGATAACAGAATGAGACTCAGTCAAAAGAAAGAAAGAAAGATAAAGAGAGAGAGAAAGAGAGAGAGAGGGAGAGGGAGGGAGGGAGAGAAAGAAAAGAGGGTATAAAAAATGAAGGAAGGAAAACACACTAACATTTGTTAATACTGAAATATTAGTTATATGTGGTTTGAAAGAGGAGAGGGATAGAGCAGAGAAGGACACAGGGACTTCAACTGTATTTATAATGTTTTACTTTTTAAAAATCTTATATCTGAAACCAACATGGAAAACTATTTACATTTTTAAGTCTCAGTGGTAGTTTAATCAGTGTTTATTTTATCTGAAATATTTTATTTATAAATGATCATCTTTCTGCTGTCACACCCATAGGTATAGTTTGCACCTGCAAGAGCCCAGAGAAGTAAAAAGATACACAGTCTAGACCACAGGATGGCACCCCCAGCTCCCAGGTTTCTAGACTAGGATCATTCCGCTGAGGGCCCCAAGCCTCCACTTTACTTCCCTCTGCTGCCAAGCTGTGCCATAGATGATCAATGTAAACAAGACATGGCAAGAATTATAATGGAGAAAATGCCAGAGAAGGGATAAAGGGAGGCAGCTGCCTCCGCGCATGCCAAGGCTGGCAGTGACCGCTCTGGAGGTCACCTGAAGGACTTGGTTAAGGAAACCCTCCCCTCTTGACAAAGGTCTCCAGGCTTCCCTGGCCTCTGTTTAGAAAGAAGCCTGCTCAGGGAGTCAAGTTACAGTGTTACGAGCTGATAGAAAGGTCTGGATCTTTTATGCTAGGCTTGGGGTTAAAAGAAACGGGAAACTGCCAGCCAGCATGGCACAGAGGATTCTCTGTCATTTGCAGTTAGGACCACAGCGCCACATCCTTGACTTAGAACCTCTGCAGGAGAGGTATAATAATGCTCTGAAAATCATATGCTGGGGAAAAACCAGATCCTCCCACAGACCCCATCCGTGGGGGCTCCCTAGACGTGACACTCCAGTCTGCTCTGGTCAGAAGCAAGCAAAGCCTTTTGTCTGCATGGACCCCACAGTAAACAGATCAACAAGGCAGCACTCCTAAAAAGCCTGGTCCAGGAGAAGCCCCCCTCCTTCAGGCTGACACATGGCCTGGCAAACAGAGCCAGGGCTGAACTCCTGCCTCCACTGGCCCATCCCTCTCAGCCGAGGGCCTATGATCAGGGCACGAGATGCACAACAGTTGACAGAAGACTTGATCTGGAAGTCACTTGTCCTTGGGAAGGTGTTTAAGGTTTTACCTGCATGCTGGAGGAAGTATTGAGGGTGGATGCAGCAAAGGAAAAGAAATGGCAGAGGCACAGCCAGACAGAAGGAGCAGGAGGCACTTACTTCTGCTGGGTTTCCCCAGACTTCACCCGGATGCGCCTGATATGCAGCTCCTGCCTGGGGTTGCGGGGTTGAGACAGGTAGCTGCGAAGCTCCTTCCACAGGCTGTACCAAGACTGAGAGGTCCCCTCCCAGGTGAGCTGGATCTTCAGGAGGTCTCCCAAGTCCTCCTCGGTGTAGACCAGGAAGGTGTTGGTGGCATTCTGCTCGATCTGCTCCACTCTACAAACGAGACAGAAGCTGATCTCACTCCCCTGACAGCTGGAAAACTGCCACACTGTGCAGGGTGACAGTGGCAGTAACAACTGCACACAGACAGGAAAGAGACAGTGTAAGCCCTTCCCCCACCTCTAGCCCTCCACCTCCCACCAGCAGGACCATGATGGAAGCTCAGGTGTGCTCCACATGGGCCTAGCTAACTTTGCCCACAGCACCCCAGCTTCTTATCAAAACCATTTCTGGGCACCCCTCCACCCCATTTATGCTACTTCCTGAAGAGACAGGACCAAGAAAGAATACAGTAAGAAAACACAGCCTGGAGCAGCGGCTCACACCTGTAATCCCAGCACATTGGGAGGCCGAGGTGGGTGGATCACAAGGTCAGGAGTTCGAGACTAGCCTGGCCAACATGGTGGAACCCATCTCCACTAAAAATATAAAAATTAGCCAGGCGTGGTAGTGGACACCTGTAATCCCAGCTACTCGGGAGGCTGAGGCAAGAGAATTGCTTGAACGCGGAGGCAGAGGTTGCAGTGAGCCAAGATCACACCACTGCACTCCAGCCTGGTGAGACTCCATCTCAAACAAAAGAAAACACAGAGAAGTCACATCCCCACTCAAGTGCGTTGTTCTGCTCAGCTCACAGGCATCTGTCTCCCCCAAACTCCTAGCCACTTCCTGTCTGACTCTCATTTGGCTTGGCCTGGTTGGCCTTGCCCCATCTGTGTACAAGTGTGCATGTATGTTTATGAACCTGGTCTCCCAGTTAGACCCTGAGCCCTGAGAAGTGAGCTGCTTTGACGATGTTTCATCACAATCCCAACATTACTTGGCATGACACTTTGTCCCTGGTAGATACTCAACAAATATATACAGATCGCTATGCACCCCTCCCACAGCCACCTCATGAGGAAAGGTCCAGGGATGACGTTTATGAAGTTCCAGATTGCCTGAAGCCTCGTCAGGCGTTGCCTGGAATGAAACAGCAGTTTCTGCCCAGCTGATCCAGCTGCTGATCCAGCAGCTTCTCATGCTGCTGATTCATCCCAGGAGCTTTCCTCCCAGAAACGTTGAGTCAGGGCTTGGTGGAAAAAGTGCAGCAAGAGCGAGGACCGCAGAGGCCAGCCAGACCACCTGGCTCCTCCCCAAGCTGTAGGACTCCACTCTCCTGCGTCCTGCACTTGTTCACACACTCCCTTGTGCTCTCTCATTCTCAAACCAACCTGTTCCCTGTCCCAAACCCAGCAAGGGAAACTGATGACTTACATTTCCAGTGGCAGAGTCTGGGAATCTGCATTAGTGCCATAAAGGGTGACGTAAAAGGTGGGCTCAATTTCTCTCATGTTCTTGTAACTGAAGACATGGATTTTCATCTGATAATGGTAAACTGCAGAGACAGCAGAACAAAGATCCTTGTAACCCTTGCTTGTCATCAGAGGGCACCCCGACCCAAACCGAGTCACCCAGCACAGAGATTTCAGGACTGACATTCTTTTGGTTGAGCCCAACCTGAGCCCCACCTGAGCCCCCAGCTGCTCTTGTTCTGTCCAATGCCATGAGACCACTGCAGTATAAAAGAAGGAGCCCTGTGCTTGGGAGTTAGATCTTTTGAGGATTTTCACTTTGCTACTTTCTAGCTACATCCCTCTGGATTAAGGCCAAGGTATTAACCTCTCTGAGCCTCAACTAAAATAATACAGTACCCAGAAAACCTTGTGATTGTATAGCGCATTACAAAAATGTAACATGTCATTTTGGTCCCCTGTTCTTCTGCCTCAGGTTTCTTATAATGATCAAATGAGGAAACAAATATGAAACAACTTTGAAAGTTACATCCAAGATAGAAATTTAAGATATTGATATTGTGATCATGGACTGATAGCCACATCACAGAAGGAGTCTTCACTGTTTATTTTACAAAGATTCCTTTTCCTAGGACATGCACAGTGTAATCTGATTTGCAACGATTTGATTGAACTATGCTGGCCACTTCTCCTGGGCTGGGACATGCCCTGCTCTGTGATATAGTATTAAGAAGGCGGTATTAAGGGCCTTCCTCAGGGACACTTCAGGGACTGAAGGTTACCTCTGAAAGGCATGCCTGCCCGGGTTTTTAGGTACATTTTGCTGTTCCTCTTGTTCCTCATTTTCTTGGCATTGTAGCCAATGCTATTACAACGGTTCTTGCGGCAGCTCAGACAGATCCCCTTTTTGAAGCGGTTGGAGTCAGTGCACTGGAAGGCAAAGCTCGGCTTGTCCTGATTCACCAGGGAGTCAACAAAGAGGTGGACGGCCCGCTCATGCTCACATTTTACCACCTCCGTGATTGCTGGGGGTGGGAGACACAGAAAGACTGCAGGATGAGCCCTTCTCGATGATTAGACACTCAAACAATAAATACCAAACTCCTCATCAGCGATAGCTGTTTATTGTTGCTGTTAGTATTTTTAGGTAATTCTTTTGCTTGTTTGTTTTTTGTTTTGAGACAGGGTCTCACTCTGTTGCCCAGGCTAGAATGCAGGGGGACAATCATGACTCACAGATCACAGCAGCCTCAACTGCTGAGGTTCATGTGATCCTCTCACCTCAGCCTCCCCAGTATCCGAGACTACAGGCACACAACCAACACACCTGGCTAATTTTTGTAGTTCTTGCACATACAGGGTTTCACCATGTTACCCAGGCTGGTCTTGAACTCCTGGGCTCAAGCAATCTTTCCACCTTTGCCTCCTAAAGTGCTGGGATTACAGATGTGAGCCACTGCACTTGGCCTGTGTAATTCTTAATGTCCGGCAAGGTGCTAGGCTCCTATTAAGATGTAGAATATCAGGCAATTCCTGCTGCCTAACTGTTCACTCTCTTGGTGGGAAGACAGCACTAATACACACAAAGCAATAAAGAGCAAGAAAGCACATATAATAAGCGCTAAGCAGAGTGCTGCAGACCAGCTGTGCAGCAGGAGTCACTACCTCCTAATAGGGCTATACAGTCACAAATGCTGCAAATGAATCAGATTCTAACCATCGTTTCATCCAGGGCTCAGAAAATATGGCTTGCAGGCTGGCTACCTCTTTTTTTGCTTTTTGTTTTTGTTTTATAGACAGTGTCTCATTATGTTGCCCAGCTGGCCTCAAACTCCTGGGCTCAAGTGATCCTCACCTGGGCCCAAGCAGTCCTCCTGCCTCAGCCTCCCAAATAGGTGGGACTACAGGTGCACCACACTACGCCTGCTGGCTACCTGTTTTTGTAAATAAAGTTTATTGGAACAGTCACCCTCATTTGTTTATGTATTGTCTATGGTGACTTTTTTTTTTTTTTGAGATGGAGTCTCACTCCCATCGCACAGGCTGGAGTGCAGTTGTGTGATCTCAGCTCATTGAAACCTCTGCCTCCTGGGCTCAAGTAATTCTCCTTTCTCAGCCTCTCAAGTACCTGAGATTACAGGCATGAGCCACCACATCTGTCTAATTTTTGTATTTCTAGTAGAGATGGGGTTTCGTCATGTTGGCCAGGCTGGTCTTGAACTCCTGACCTCAGGTGACACACCCACCTCGCCCTCCCAAAGTGCTAAGATTATAGGCATGAGCCACCATGCCCAGCCTGTCTGTGGCAACTTTCATGCTATATCAGCAGAGTTGGAACAGATACAATACAGCCTGCAAAGCCTAAAACAGTTATTGGCTGATGCTTTAAGATGTTTACCAACCCCATTCTAGTCCAATCCCTTCAATTATAGATTATAACCCAAAGGTCCATGGGGGTGAGGTAATCTGCTCAGGGTCATAGAGACAGTTGCTTACAAAGTTAAGCATACAATTTGGATTTTCTAATCCAGGTAATTTCAGGGATCTTACAAAAAATTTGGCAAGGCCACTCCCAACCCTGCCTCACTGGCACTAGCAACTTTAAGAAATGGTATCATCCGGCCGGGACAGTGGCTCACACCTGTATTGCCAACACTTTGGGAGGCCGAGGCAGGTGGATCACCTGCGGACAGGAGTTCGAGACCAGCCTGGCCAACAGGGTGAAACCCCGTCTCCACTAAAAATACAAAAAATTAGCTGGGCATGGTGGCAGGTGCCTGTAATCCCAGCTACTCAGGAGGCTGAAACAGGAGAATTGCTTGAACCTGGGAAGCAATGGTTGCAGAGAGCCAAGATCGCGCCACTGTACTCCAGCCTGGGCAACAAGAGTGAAACTCCATCTCAAAAAGAAAGAAAGATTCTGTCTTTTAAAAAAAGAAAAGAAAAAGAATGTCCACAATATATTATTACACAAAAAAAAGAAAGTTGAAAAAAAATAAATAAAAATAAAGAAAGTTGTAGAACAATGTGAGTTTGGGAAGAAAAAATATGCATGCAAATAAATTTGCAAAGAAAAAAGACTAGAAGGATCCATACAAAAGCATCCCTACTGGCTACATCTGAAGAGTGGAAGTAGGGCTGGGAGTGGGAGCGCAATTTTGCTTTATGCAAGTCTATAACGCTTGATTTCTTTTTCAACAAATGTGTCTATTTCTTTTGACATAAAAAGAAATTAATCGGCCAGGTATGGTGGCTCACACCTGTAATCTCAACATTTTGGGAGGCCAAGGCAGGTGGATC
This sequence comes from Cacajao melanocephalus, assembly GCA_963573385.1. Classification (NCBI taxonomy): domain Eukaryota; kingdom Metazoa; phylum Chordata; class Mammalia; order Primates; family Pitheciidae; genus Cacajao; species Cacajao melanocephalus. Next base: position 59,975 of record CAUYLG010058206.1, read on the forward strand.
ACTTGAGCTCAGGAGTTCAAGACTAGCCTGGCCAACATGGCAAAACCCCATCTCTACTTAAAAAAAAAAAGTGAGTTGAGATCACACCACTGTACTCTAGCCTGGGCAACGGAGGGAGACTCCATCTCAAAACTAAAAAGAAAAAGAGAATCAACTACGGTTACACATAACCACCTGAATCTCCAAAA
>CAUYLG010058207.1:0-53467 GCA_963573385.1 Cacajao melanocephalus
GACCTGAATATGCTTCACTGTCTTCTGCAACTATACAGAGGCCAAGGAGACCAAATGCCCCACTGGAAGGAAATGCTTCAGCTATAATACCAACTTCTCATTGTGCTACCTTCCACCTTCCATGGAAGATACAGGAAGCTGTTGGTTTCCCTAGTTTCTATTGCCCAGGAGTACTTCTGACAAAACATTAAGAATATGTTCCTAAATACTTAACAGAAACAAAACCAAAATCTCCACTAAGTCATTTATATTCTTCTCTAAGCTGTTTATTCTAGTTAGCATTTCATCTAATCTTTTTTCTAGGTTCTTAGTTTCTTTGCATTGGGTTAGCACATGTTCTTTTAGCTCTGAGAAGTCTGATATTACCCACCTTCTGAAGCCTGTTTCTGTCAATTCATTAGATTCATCCTCCATCCATCTTTGATCCCAGCTGGTGAGGAGTTGTGATCCTTTGGAGGAGGAGAGGTGTTCTGGTTTTTGGTGTTTTCATCATTTTTGCGCTGGTTTCTTCCTATCTTAGTGGCTTTATCTACCTGTAGTCTTTGCAGTTGGTGACTTTTGGATGAGGTCTCTAAGTGGATGTTCTTTTTGTTGATAATGAAGTTATTTCTTTCTGTTTCTTAGTTTTCCTTCTAACAGTCAGGCCCCTCTGCTGCAGGACTGCTGGAGGTCTGCGCTAGACCCTGCTTACCTGGGGATCATAAGGGTTGCTGCCGTTTTCTTCTTCTGCTATCTTCATCCCTGCCAGATGTCGGCCTGAGCTCTCCTTTATGAGATATCTCTTTGGGTATACGGGGATCAGTGAGCTGCTTGAGGAGACAGTCTGTCCCTTATAGGAGCTCAAGTGCTGTGCTGGGAACTCTGTTTTTCCATGCAGAGATGCTGAGCAGGTACTTTTAAGTCTGCTGCAGTGGAATTCATAACCGCCTCTTTTCCCAGGTGCTCTGTCCTAGGACGGTCTGCTTTATTTATAAGTTCCTGTTGTGCTGCTGCCTTTCTTCATAGATGCCCTGCCCTGTATGGAGTAGTCTAGTCACAGTCTGCCAACAGAGGCATTGCTGAGCTGCCACAGGCTCTGCCCAGCTGCTGTGTGAACTGCCTCGGTAGTGGCAGACTGTGGGTAGTGATAGTCGCCCTTCCCCCCACTGAGCTGGACTGTCCTGGGTCCAGCTGCACTTGCTGCGAAACTCTCAGTCCAGAGCATTTCAGACTGCTTGTTTTGTGGGGGTGGTACCCACCAAGCCAGATCGCCTGGCTCCCTGTCTCTGCCCCCTCCCTTTCAGTTGAATGGGCCACTCTGTCTCCCAGGCCTTCCAGGTGCCAGTTGTAACGGCTACACAGATTTGTGTGAGTTTCTGTGCACCAAGCCAGCACCTGCTGAAACCGCAATGCTGAAACCTCATGGCACTTTTCCACCCGGGAATCTCCTGGTCTGTGGGCAGTGAAAATTTGTTTGGAAATGCAGTGGGCACTCACCCTCTGCCTTGTTCTTGCTGAGAACTGCAGTCCGGAGCTGTTCCTATTTGGCCATCTTGGATCCTCCCAAATTAATTATTAATTATAAAAGGAAAAATAGTAAATTTATAGTGGAGATATTTAATATATATCATCTTAACAAAATGATCAATTTTAATGTTACAAACAAGATAAATTGATATCCTAGGGTTTCCAATATAAAGTATTCTGAGGAACACACTATTACTTCCAGTATATTCCTTCTGAAGATTCATTATCTGAATTTAATTATGAACCAACATCAGAGAAACCCAAAGTGTGGGACAATTTGGAACAGAATTGTAATCTTACAAATATCTAGATCAAAAATCCAAAGAAAGGCTGAGGAGTTGTTTAATGTTAAAGGAAATTAAAGAGATTGATAACGGAATGCAACCTGTGATCTTACATTGAATTCTGAATGAAAAAAATAAGAAATAACCATAAAGGACATTATTGGAACAATTTGAATTTGAGTGAATATGGAATGAATGTCAGATAAAAGTACTCAATCAATGTTAAATTTCCTGATTTTGACAGGTTGACTATGATTATATAAGAGAATATCCTTATTCTTAGGAAATAATCACTGAAGTATTCGGAGGCAGAGTTTTGCAATGTCTGTAACTTTTCTCAAATTGTTCAGAGAGGGAGAAGGTATGATGAATCAGGTAGGGTGAAAAGCTCATAGGATAACTTATTATAATATCATTTGCCATGGTCTCCTGTAGATATTAATATGTATATATTTTATTTTATTACTTACAACTTAAAAAGTAATTGCTGTGAGTTGTATCAAAAACAATATTTGCTTATTCTTAGATTTGGTTTAGTAATTTCACTCTGGCGATTTATTCTAAGGAAATAATCAAACAGAGGCACAATTTTGTTACAAGGGAATTCATCAAAATTTACACGCAACTGTGGAAAACTGAAAAAAACTCACACATCTAAAAATAGAGTGTTGTTTTCAGATTACGTAGTCATTAAAATGCTGCAAAATAATTTCTAATGGCATGTAAAATGATAAAGACAAGATACACAATGGTACCCACAGAATGACTCCATTACTGTGTATGCATAGCCATAGTCACATGCACAACAGATTGCAAAACTATACATGAAAATGTTAATAGTGGTAATTTTAACATGTAAGAGATATAAGGTAACCTAACTTATTTTTACTTGACACTACTTTGAAAATCTGCTAAAACAAACTAATTATTTTGTAATTAAAACAAATAATTTTCTGTAGTGTAGAGTATGACTTAAAGACGTATCAGTAGCCATAAATGTAAATGAGACTCTGAGCTTCTTGTTAGATGTGTGCACACACATAAACACCTACACCTTTATTACATGCTATAACTGGCTTCCAGTGACACAAGATCCTGCTACTGAGGTTGGTGAATAACAGTGACGCCTGACCCCTAAACTTGTCCTTTGGTGGAATGTACACTCAGGAAATCCCTTTTCCATAGTTGTAAACTGATATATGACTGTTATAAAGGGCCATGACCTGGTGGATTTGTTTCCTGTGAATGTATCCAAAGCCTGAAACCAAGTGCCGCACATTCTGGCAAGAAAATGTAATAGGGTTCATTAGAATCTGTGAAAGAGGCACAGTTCTTTTTATTATATGCTGAATTTGCATCTTCTCTATGTAAAATCTTTTGAAATAATTCAGTTATTTATTTTATAATTTAATTTCCAAGCTTAGTTCTTTACATGTATTTTAGGACCTAAATTTCACAGTGTGGGCCTAGATTCAGAAACTCTGTTACAGTTTTGTTTTAAGTTTTTTTTTACAACCTAGATTGGTACTAAGGAGAAATGATGAATTGCTATTAGTGTATTAATAATAAACATCATATTCTTCTAATAAGTACCAAATAGTAACAAAGGATCAGAAAACAAACACATATTAACTACTGGGGATTACCCCCAACCTAAGCAATACCACAATGGAGATTCTCATATTAAGGATAACAAATTGTTACCCCTGAAATGTCAGCTAAGATTTATACCCATTAGCCTGAAACCCCTCCTCATGATTTCTAAATTATGCAACATTATCAGCAGGTCCAGGAGCCATCATGTGCATTGCAGGAGAATGAATTTTCAATGTAGCTAATGTGTATGGTCTTCAATTCAGATTTCTGTTCCATAGCCCCACCCATGTATAAAAAGGCCCTACCCACTGATAAGAGACATATTTATATTCCCACAGCCAGATTCTCCCGCTGTAATCAAGACTCCATCTAATGTAAGCACATGACTCACGCACATTGGTCCCTTTCCTGAAACTCAGAGTAAGAGCCAATTCTCAGCTATCTGTGGTCAGAGTGACAGAGGTGACTGGAAGAAGGGAAAACCACTGGTATTCCCAACTTCCGTTTTAACTAGTAATCTTAACCTCCTCCCCGATGTCAACTCTCCTTTACTAAAGATCGTAATGAACACAGAAAGACCCCAAGAGAAAAGCACAAGGTCTGATAATTCTAAAACGATACAATCAACAACTGAACAGTTGAGGGCTTGCCATTTTCATTTTCTTTCATGGCCAATATTCTAAATAAGTGCTCTCCACCAACAACCGTCACCAACTCCTTTAATCTAGTGCAATCCTGCCTCCACTTTCATCACTCACTAAAAGCACTCTCTATCAACCTTCATGACATTCAGAGGTCAAAACCAGGGACATTTTTCTTCTTTCTCAACTTTTTCTAGATTTTTTTTTTAACTAGACAGTGTTGACTACCACTATAGATCTTAGATTTTTGTTTCTTTCTTCTGAGTTTCATGCCATTATGTTCTCCTAGATGTCCTGGTTATAACCACCAAGCTCTGCTGATTTAAGTATAATCTACCTCTACCTCCAATTCAACACTTTCCCATCACTTCCACTACTGCTCTCTTTGCCCTAATCACATTATAATTTAAGTGGGTTATTAAAATATTCCCCAATTTATACTTCAACCCTGTCCTTTTTAGTCTATTTCCTTCGGGGCAGATAGATTGGTCTTTTTGAATTATTTCACCACCCTACTTCCAGCCCTCTGACAGTTTCTAATTGCATTTTTACGAAAAAGCAAAGACCTTACCAAATCTTATAGCCCCTAAAATTTCTACCCTTGACTACCTCTCTGACTTCTCTTGCAACTGTCCATTAAGTATGCCCGGGGCCAGGCTGGTCTTACTGTCTTCTGAACATTAGAGTCCTTTCACTTATTGCTCCAAACCAAGGATAGTTTGCCTCCACAAACTATAGATCAAAAAAAGCTGTTTGATCATCTCAGCTAAAGACACCCTAAAATTGTAGCATATTATGTTTTACTACCTTAGTGTATCACTAACCATGAAACCTTAGACATATTACCCTGTGTCTCAACTTCCTCATCTGAAAAATGCATTTTATATAAATAGTTACAACCTCATCAGGTGGTTAGAAGGATTTCATAAGTTATTATACCTGAAAAGCTTAACAACAAATAGTAAGCCCTATGCACACGTTTGCAACTATTGCTGTTATTAGTATTTATTTATTTGTATTCTTTTCCTGCTAGAATATAAATGTCAGATTTTGTTTGTCTTATCATTTATTCTCAAGATATAGAACCATAAGACACATAAAAAGCCCACAATAAGTATTTGAATGATTGAATGAATAAATGTTTAATCATTTCTTTTGTCTGCAAAGTCTTCTCTTTTACCGTTTTCCTTAGACAAAGTTATTTCTGTCACGTTCCTGAGACTCAGTCATTGGTTTTCTTGGCATTTTTCTTCTACTCTCATTCCTTTGGGGTGTTTAACTTGAAGTGATTCTTTGGCTTCAGCTATAGTCTCTGTGTTGGTGGTTCTCGCCATCACAGCTTTAGTCCAGACCACATACCCAACCTCTGCATTTGGGTGCACCTCTAAGGGGATGGAAATTTGGCCTGGGGCTCAAAGGATGCACTAGGATAGGATATGAGTTCTGTGACTTTACTTGCTTTATGATCTGGTGCAAATCACAACTTGTCTGGAGACCATATTATTTTTTATGTAATAATTATGAATCTTACCTTCTGTCACAAAGTATGCATCGAAACAAAGAGTTAATAGACGTGAAAGTATTTTGTACATTGTAAAACAGTAAATAATATTGAGGTGTTGTCAGATACCACAAATATGCTATTTCTACACATATACCCTGCTGTTATCTTAGAGTCAACCTATTTAAACTATTTTTCTTCTTTCCTAAACTCAATTATTCCTAACTTTGCTTTCTCTCATTTCTCATATCCAATTACTGAACACCTTATTTTCCCTCTGTGACATATCTAAAATGCTCCTCCTACTCTGTTTTCCCAAACATAATCCCAGTTTCAACTTTCTTCAGTTTACATCTAGGTCATTAGGACACTCTGTTAGTAGGTTTCTCTGCCTCCTGCCTCTTTCTCTCAAGAAGTGTTCTCAAATAATCTCATTTCAAACTCCAAAAAATTAACCACATTAGATTTTTTATTGTCAACAAAATTTCTATGATTTCAATGACTTAAAACAACAGAATTTATTATCTTACAATGCAGAAGTCTAACAGAGGCCTCCCTGGACTAAAAGGAAGGTGTTGACACCTGGTGAAAATTGAGGTGTTTTCAGGGCTACATTCTGTTCTGAATAATATAGTGGAGAGTCTATTTTCTTGCCTTTTCCAACTTCCATAGTCCACCAGTGTTTCTTGGCTTGGGACCCTCTTCCTTTATCAGCAATTGTAGGTCAAGTCCTTTCTTCTCACATCACATCTCTTTGACAACAACTAGGAATGACTCTCTACTTTTGAAAACTCATGTGATTAGCTTGGGCCTACCCAGTTAATCCATGATCACCTCCTCATCGCAAAGTCTGTAACCTTAATCATCAGTCATGTCCCTTTTACCATGGAAGGTAATATATTCATAGGTTCTGGGGATTAGGTCACAGATGTCTTTTGAGGTGAGGGGTATTGTTCTGCCTACCACACCAATTTGTGGTGTCATTCCTCCGATCAAAAACTGTAAGTGATTCTCAATGGTTCATAAATGTAAAGCTTATCTTTTTGGTACATCTTTACTAAACCTTAAAACTAAATTCATAACTTTTCCCAAATATGGATCCTCTGCTACTATGAAGACAGTCTCCCTGACATACCTTAAACATGCTATTCTTTATGTTAGTGTGTTTGCTGATTATTCTTCCATTTGAAATGTCCTACAGTCTCTCCTTTGCTTATATCAAAGTCCTGACATTTTTTTCAAAGTCCAATTTATGTCCCACCTCATCAATGAAATCTCCCCACTTGAAGTTACCTTTCTCTAAATTATTTTGTATAATATTGTGTACCATATTTGGTGGATTTCTGTTATTTGTCTTTTCAGAATTTATTCATTCTTCATGTAATAGCATTTTATTTTTCTTTGGGTGATGATTTTTTTTCTTATTACGTAAAAGCTTTTGCTTTTCTCAGCTAAAGTGCCCTCCCTTGGCCAGGGTGTACTCATATTCTTAGCTAGACTGTCATATGCGGTCTTGTTAGACCAGAAACTCCCAAGAAGTAAAATGGTTGGAGTTCACACCTTCTAGAAGCAACACACTGCTACCTAAATGACTAGAACTGTCCTGTTTTTTTTTTTTTTTTTAGCTTTTACTCTAATTCTATTGACTTTCTCATATGTTTCCTATAACGTTTTTTAGTTTCACCAGAATTGTTTTTTTCCCCTAAGAATCAAGAAACCCTAACTATAATAGTCTCCACTGTTCTTTAAATATTCTCATAACTTTGAATCTCTAAGTTTTTTTGCAAATGATAGTATATTTTATACTCTTTTGAATATTCCACAACCTTTTGCAAATTACTAAACACAGAAAAGCTTTTCAATAAATATTGATTAACTCATAAAGCATTGGCTTTTCATTTTTTAAGAATGCAAATTGTACCTGATAGTAACTTGAAGATTAGAAAAATGACACCTACTTCCTTGGAACAACACATCCTGCCATCCCCAGAAGGGACAGTACAGAGAATAATAGAAAATCATTGATTCTTTCTCATAGCTTAATTGGAAAGGTCATCATTGGTCAACAATACATGATTATATTTTTATGTATAGTTCCTATCATCCACTGAGCCTAAATTGTGCTAATTTTCTTAATAGGTACATTGGACACTACAAACTAATAACAAAATTATGGAAGTCTTTTTCCAAGTATTTCTCTGAAATTTAGATAAACTGAACAGAGCATCTGTGTTTGGCTTTGCATAATAGATAGCTAGCATTAGTTGGTGACCAACAGGATATTTAAAAGAGATTCATATTTTATATCTTTTCTTAATGAATTCATGTTGGAACCTAATGAACAGCACTTATATTTAATAATGTTTTATGACTGTTTAGGGAAAAGTATGTTCTAGAATTGATCAGAGTCGAATTCAGTGCTTATAATTTTATCCTTTTGAAAACTGTGATATTCTGCCTAGCTCCAGTTTCTCAGAATCTTTTTCCTCGTCTGCATAATCTCTTCAAAATGACCAATTCTGCCATCGTTGTAAAAGTTTAGGGTGTTTCTCTCTGAAATCACTTGAAGATGAGACATTTAGCACGTCCTGGAGAGAGATACCAAGTTTTTGGTCTGATATACAAGAAAGATGGAGTTTAATTTAATTGAGAGAGGAACATTATTGAAGAAACATTTTTAGGGGAATATCAGTTATTGAATGTGTTACCTTTGAATGCCTAGGAATATGTAAGTGGTGATATTAGGTAATTAGACACATATATCTGGAACTCATGGCAAATACTTAGACCGGGAGTAATCAGTATTTAGATAGCAATTAAAGATATGAAACTATACGTAATGAAGTAGGGAGTGGTTATATGGAGAGAAAATTTACAAGATTGAGCTTTGGGGCATTCTACTGTTGATAGGTCCATGGTAGAGGATAGGGAAATATTGAGGAAAATCTAGCAAAAGACTGAGAAGCAGGTAGAAAAACAGATTAGTGTAGTATCCTGGAAGCCGAGAGAAAATATGTGTTTCTAACAGGTCTCTTCCTTAATCTTCTGGGTTCTCAGACCTTGAACTAAATCAGTGTAATGGTTCTATGACAATTCAAAGATTATATTTTACAAGAAGTTCTTTTTCTCCCAAGAAAACTCTAAACTAGATCTGAGACTAGCTCCTTATAATCTTCCTCTGCCTCTGATATGACCAGAAAATCAGTGAAATTAGGAGTCAGAAGACCTCAGTTCTCATGACAGCTCCATCTATTGCCACTGGTGTGACCCAGGACAAATTGCTTAACTTCCCTGTCAAATGGTCTTAGCCATAACTCCCTGCCCCAGCTGCAGGCTAATGAAAGATACAAGGAACTGAGGAATGGATACAAGGAGTAAGTACTCTGTAGGCTGCTGAAGCACTATACCGAGGTAGCCATCCATAACTGTGATGGAGTTTCAGAAAAATCAAGCTTCTCTGCTATGAAGGCTCAGGGGAGTCAAGCCTCTTTGCAGAGGCTGAGGGAATCACAAGACACCATTCTGGCTGATGTATCTTTTCAAATGCTACTTCTCAATAGGATATCTATTCTTTTTAGAAATACTCTTTTAAAATACTCTTTAAAATATTTTTTAAAAATACTAACTCTTAGGATTTTAAAATACCAACACCCAGAATTTTATAATTAATGTGGCTCCTTCTAGTTCAAGAATTTCTTCACTATGGTAGGCTATAAAATGTGATACGTTTATAGACAGTTTTCCAAAATTAACATCATTGAGTCTTTATATCTGCACACATTATAGCCTTATCACTGCCTTTAAACCCTTTAATTTTTTGTGGGAAAAAAATTGCAAAATAAAAAAAAGAATGACATTGCCTTCCCAGTGTAGATTTTGAATGCATGATGTTCAAGGCATTTTTATTTATTTCATTTTTTTTTCAGTTTCCAAGAAAAATAAATAAAAATTAACAATATCTTGTAAATTATCTATATTCTCCTTCAATATCTTAAGGTACACAATTATCAAAGCTGATATTGAACACAAACAAATTGATACAATTCAGTACTCTGATAAAATTTATAATCAAATAAGTTACTTTAAACTGCATGCAATATAACTTTATGTTCCATAACATCTTTAATAAAAACTGTATACCAAAATGGCTCTTTAAACTTCAAAAGTGCAATTACAGAGTGCAAAATAAAAGGAAAATACATTACATTGCATTTAACATCATCAAGTTTGAATAGCAGATGTTTAAATAAAATCATTCTTTTTTAAAACATTAAAATATACTCCAGAAATACTGTTTGTACAAGTTGTTACTCCCCTTTCTCCCATATGAACAAGAATGTTCTAAAAATCAAAGTATATTGGGTGGCAAATTAAAAACGTATTTTTCAAAAGTTTACGGAATGGATATTGGAACAAAAATTACAAAATGGGTTAGATACAGTTTCCTAAAAACTACATATTTGAATTTAACAGAAGTCAGACACTAGAATCATGTATTTGCTGCTAAAAGTTGATTTGATACCTGGTGGTGATTGAATTTAGTCTCAAAAACTCATAAATAAAAATCTGACTTAAGACGTAGTCATACCAGTGTACCAGTTCTCCCATCACTTTGACTTTTGGCAGAGAGATTAGAGCAAAAGAGTGTTTAGGAGAACAGTCGAGTTACATTGCATTATATATGTTTAGCACAATATGGAAATCTCAATTTTAAGGTTAAACCTTGAGTACTAGTTATAGAACTTAATATTCTTGGTTAAAGAGAAAGTTAACTGGGTTATTACGTGGCCTTGGTGGAGACCATAAATTATACATTTGTGGTTGGTTGCTTTGGTTTTCAGGACATTGAATATACATCATCCTTTCTAGAAATATATATAGTGAGAAATCTGTAAAATGGGGAAGATAGATTAAATGTAAACTAAAATCTTTCCATTGTGTACAGGACACATGAGCTCATGGAAATCAGTTTTCATGTTTACTCAGCACCATCCTAACTAAAACAATTATTTTTGTTTATTTTCACCCATCAAAAGTAATGTGGGTCATAATTTATTATTTAATGTGCATTTATAAAAATCTAACTATTTTAGGGGAATATCAGTTATTGAATGTGTTACCTTTGAATGCCTAGTGAAGCATTCCTAAAGATAAAAAAAACTAAAATGATTTGTTTTTATGGATTGAAATACTTAAGATAAACTGACAAATCAATACTGAGATGCTTACAATAAATCTTTGTAAATGAAATAAATAGATTGCAGCTGATTTCTTGAAGAGTCAGTAGATTTTCTTTAAAACAGCCTAGATCACTGAAAATAGGCAGGCTCTCTTCGCGTCTAGTAAGTGTTAACAAATACAGTTGTACCTTGGTATCCACAAGGGACTGATTCCAGGATCGTCCCCCTGTACATATTAAAATCAGACAGATGTTCAAGTCACCTATATAAAAGGACATAGTGTTTGCATATAACTTACTCACATTCTCCCATATACTTAAATCACCTCTAAATTACTTGTAATGCCTAATGTAAATGCTATGTAAATAGTTGTTATTTACATATTTACAACATTTATATTGTTATTGGTTTTTATTCATATTTTTAAAAAATATTTTCCATCCTTGGTTGGTTGAATCCACAGATATGGAACTAGCCAACCTCTATTGATACAGAGGGCCAACTGGAAGTATAGTACTTAAAATGTGTTCTTACATACTTTGACTTCAGCTGTACTAAATAGGTAACAGAAATAACTTTTTAGATCTAATTGACTTTTCTTTTCTTTTGTTTTTAAGTTTTCTATAAATGGTTAATAGAGCAACAAATGATGGTAATTCTATGATCCATTGAGGTTATGCATACATACGTTTGTGTATGAATATATATATACAATATGTGTATGAATATATAAACAACATGTATATGAACACATACAAACACACATGAATGTGTGCAGGACATATAAACGTGTGTGTGTGTGTGTGTGTGTGTGTGTGTTCCTAATAGTAAGGGCCAGGGCCAGGACTTTAGCTGATAGTCGTGTAATTGCACCAGGGTATATAATACATGGATACGCATGGGGGCAGGTCCTGGCAGCTGATGCTCCAGAGGTTAGCCAGGGCTTATTATGTCTTTGTTGCCCTAACACATGCCAGAAAAAAAGTGGAGGAAGAACAGATCCTCCCTGACCTGGTATGTGATCCAGGGAGACTACCCAAAGGTTTAGCATTCAATAAAGCAGCCTTCCATAAAATCCAAAGGTGGTGGCAGCAGTGGCTCCTTATGCAATAGCCCAAAATACTCCTATTAACTCACTGAGACCTATGGACTCAGAGTGCAGAAGAAACCTTTGTCTCTTCCAAAAAATAAGCAAATGTCAAAAAAACAAGCCCTAGTTTTCATCTCAGACTCCATAGGAAGGTGTGTTTAAATTTTTATGTTTTCAAAGCTTTCAAATGAGATTTTCATTTGGAAAAATATAGTATATTAATCTTTAAGTTTTTTCCCACTTCCTGTATCAAGATACAGCTTTAAATATGTAACTCTAAATTCTAGAAGAAGCCACTTACTGAGCTGTTTTAAAGTTAAAACTTTCTTGAGTAAAAGATGAAATAACTGTATTTCCATCTTAAGACAACATATAGAATTATTGTCTAATATATTTTAAAATAATAATTAGTCCATTAAATTTTGGACTGGGATTTAATGTTAGAATTCAGCAAAGCCCCTATAAAAAGAAATATTCTAAATTGAAGCACAAATGTAGGCTTCAAATGTGGACTTTTTTCTAATTGCCTGATGAACAACAATTACCTCACATAAATGTTGTAATATACAAAAAAAGGAACATTGTGAAGCTATGAAATGCCCACTACTTAAATAAAAGATTATATAAAATTATTTTTCAATATATTTTACGTAGACAGAATCTAGCAAATGGGTGACTAGCACCAGTAGGAGTACTGGGTTGGCATAGGGAATGGTCCACTGCCCCTCATGTAACATGGAGTTGTAGCTGAGACAGGAGTGAAGAGACCGTAGGGTCCCCAGGGTTAGCTTGTTTCAAATGTGTAGTGTTTAACACAGGACATATATGTGCTTCTCCCAAATTCCTATTCCATTATTGCTTTAATATGTGACATCATGGTGTCAACTAACATATTGAACCATGGTATAGTCAAATCAATTATCATTGATTTGAGGAGTAGAAAAAAATATACTTACTAAATTGATTTGACTATACATTTAAGCTTACAGAAATCTGTCATTTGCTGACAATTCTTGAGCTATGACATGGGCATTGCTTACTTCTAAGCACTGTGCAACAGGCATATAACTTTGAAGCTTTCAATGAAGCATTTAGTTCAGGAAGTCACCTGTTATAAAAATATCAATTTTCTTTTGATATTAAATATTTTCTGCACATTATACATTAACAAATAGTCTGTCAAAAATAAAACAAAAATAAAAATATTTTTCAAGTATATTAAAATACAGCATTATTGACATAACACTTGACCCAACATAAATATTATTAATAAAATAGGAATATTAATATTAACCAGGTACACTGTTCATCTCTGCCCATAAGTTTGACAGCACAATTCAGACTTGCGGGAACTCTGGATCCCCTAAGGTAACTCTCTCATATTCCTTCTTCGGTTCTTTACTTTTTCGATTTCTGTACCTGGAAATATTCACAAATGAAACTGTTAGTACTGCAGTTAACACTAATAGGAAGAAGTATGTTATACATGGACTCCAAAGACATATTAACATAGTGTTTCCAAAACAACAAACGTGAACAGATTTAGGTTGGACAAGGTGAAAAAAAAAAGGAGGGATGAAGAGTTAGTGTCTTGTAGTCAAATGATTTTGGAATGAAATGATAAAACACATTTGAAAGACTTCTCAAAGTCTTTAACATTATCTCAAAGTCTTTAACATGATGATGAATATTGTGAAATTCCAAGAGGCATGTGGCCACTTTTAAGTCTGAGTTTGGGGTTTTCTTTTTTCTGTCTCTCTTTGTCTTTTTTCTTCCTTCTAAGGAATACATATTTTGAATATCATGCTACATTAATATACACTCTGACCATCACATTGATATGATGCTATCACTAATCATAATAAAAATAACATTGATCAGGCACTAATTTGGTGACCTGCAATGCTCTAAGTGCTATACATGCATTATTTATTTTCCCCTCGTATTTGCTGTTACTATCCTCATCTTACAGATGAAGAAAGTGAAATACAAATTGGTTATATAGAACATGACCATGGTCTTATAGCTAGGATTCACAGATTTATCATAATTAAGAATCTTCTTTCATTTATTCATCAGTCTATTTTTCTAATATTTTTTAGTTTATTTTTTCCCCATTTTGGAAATGCGACACGTAGCTTTGAGGAAACCACATCGTGTCTATGCTTACTGAAAGAATATGAATTAAAAAGCTTTTGTTCTTAACTCTGGCATTTGTCAGCTATGTGAGCTGGGACATGTGAATGTATCTCTCTTAGCCTCAGTGTCCCATCTATGAAGGAAAGAATTGTGGTCAAAGATTTTCAGGTGTATTTTAGTTTTAATAACATTCAGTTCTGTCATAGCAACTTATTAGGAAGGCATTATTATTTGATGGCTTTTTAGAATCAAACATGGGCAAAATAAATTTAATCTTATGAAAGTAGCACACTTTCAGACCTTTGGAATTAGAAGTGCACTGCTTTCACAGAAAAATAAAAACTTAAATCGACATTGAGTAATTTGTATCTTTTTCAGAATAAGGATTTCATGGAGACATTTTAAAGGGAACTGTTATTAATTAATTGACACTGTTCTCATCCTTTGCTCCTAACCCTAAAAAACAACAACAAAAAACCTGTCAAACTGTAGTTTCAATGTTTACTTTCTATTTTTCTGTTTTCAGCTTGTGACAATAATGTACATGAGGATGAGGTATGACTGTTTTGGGTAACTGAAACAAAGCATTTTTTAACAACCATTTTTTATAATTTTCTAGAAACATTTCCACCAGCCTTAAACTGTAAGATTCCCAAGCCCCTAAGGTTATTTATTAATTCACAAGGCTGTTTTATGAAATAAAAAATTCGACTTAATGAATTAAATTCATATGACTAACTATAACATTAGCACCTTTCCTATGATTCACTTTCACATGAATTATCATGTTACATACTAAAAGCAGCCACCCTGTAACTAACGTCAGATAAAAATTTCTGTCCCTATTTTATAAAGAAGGGAATTGTTACTACCAATTTGACTTACGTAAGATCACACAGGTAATAAGTACCAGAGCTGATAATAAAGTTCAATCCAGATGTTCTACAGCAAAAACATCTTTTAAAAAAATAATTTGAACTTACTTCAGATTCAGGGGTACATGTGCAGGTTTCTTAACTGGGCATGTTGTGTGATGCTGAGATTTGGGGTACAATTGATCTCATCACCCAGGTATTGGGCATAATACTTAATAGTGTCTCAACTCTTGTAAATATAATTTGTACAGGTTTGATCTTATCTATCTAACACTTTATCCATATTTTTACACAATTTATAGGCCTACATTATGTAAAAGTAATTTATAAATGCATAGTATAAAAAACACAGTGACTTACCATCTGCAGAAATAATATGTGGAACCAACAACGATGATAAGAAACAGAATAATAAGAATCACGGTCAAAGCCACATATTCTCTGCTTAAAGGTTGGTGGACGGTTAAAAAGAAGTGTTCACATCGGACACCAGTATAACCCACTTCGCACCTGAAGCAAAATACAGAACGAGGAAAGATCAGTTATTTAAAAAGGAAATCATGGTTATGAATTAGTTTTATAAAGACTACCATCATACTATATTGCAAAAAATCTTCAACATTTGCTAAAGATTGTAAAGAGGATTTCAGAGATTAACCTTAGAATTGGGCCAGTAATGATAAAACGGCTCCACATAACTCTTGCGCTAAATTGTGGCATAAAAATGACAGTTGTGTTCAGCTGTCATTGTGGCTGACAGTCCACAGTGGTGTTTTGTAAGTTGTCTAAATCAGTGGAATTAATTCTTTTTTTGTTTGTTTCTCTATTTGTTTTTTTGAGACGGAGTCTTGCTTTGCCATCCAGGCTGGAGTGCAGTTGCGTGATCTCGGCTCACTGCAACCTCTGCCTCCCAGCTTCAAGTGATTCTCCTGCCTCAGCCTCCTGAGTAGCTGGGATTACAGGTGCCTGCCACCACGCCTGGCTAATTTTTGTATTTTTAGGAGAGACAAGGGTTTCACCATGTTGATCAGGCTGTTCGTGAACTCCTGACCTCAAGTGATCCGTACGCCTTGGCCTCCCAAAATGCTGAGGTTACAGGGATAAGCCATCATGCCTGATCTGAAATCAATTCTTAAAGCAATACCTGAAATAGAAGTTGAAGGAAAAGATCCAAAGCAGAGAGACATCATCTTGGAAAGTGTGAGGTGCCTCAAAAGCCCTCCCTGCTCTACACCTGTGACATATCTGTGCAATTTGAAAGCTACTATTTACTCCATAATTTTTTAAAAAGTGCATAAAGTTTCTAATAATATATGTATTGCATTTAACAGCCCATGGAAATATAGAGTAATTTCAAAATATAAAAACACAGAGAGAAATACAGAGAGTAAAACTACATTTGTTTATCACATGTTCTCACTTACAAGTGGGAGCTATAATGTGTACACATGGTCATAGAGAATGGAGGAATAGATGCTGGAGACTTCAAAAGGTAGAAGAGTTGGTGGGAGGAGGTTAAGGGATGAAAAATTACCTAATGGGTACCATGCACACTATTTGAGGTGTAGGTACTCTAAAAGCTCAGACTTCACCACTACTTGATATATCCACTAACAAATCTGCACTTGTACCCCTAAATCTCTAAAAAAAATTTACAAACTGTGTTTGTTTATTTCTAGAGTATTACCTGCAGTAGTTTTGACTCATGTCCACCAGGTAGATGCACTGTCCATGCAAACAGTAGCCATTCATGTCATAGCTACACTTTGTAATTGACACTTGAGCCACACGTGGATCGTCTTCTGTCTGAACTGTGAAAGAAGTGGAAAGTTGAATATATTCTGTAGCCTTTATGGAAGAATTACTCACTCTTTCATAATAGTAACCACTGAGCTACTTCAACAAAACAGGTCAGATGCCAATCAGTCGAGGAGAATTTTGAGTAGAAGTCACTCTAGTTATCACAGTCCCTAGACCAATCAATAAACATTTGAATACAAAGGAAAATGTCCAACAGACTAAACAAAACAAGATAAAGTGGAAGGATTTCATTCTGAAAAGACAACCTTTAAGGGTAGAAAAGGCAAATTTAACACATACACATCATTATCCTCCAAGTGGGTGTTATTTACTTCTTCAAACACAATGTGTCTAATTTTTCTCAAGTCCCAAAACAATTCTGAAATCTGTTACTCCCCAAAACAGTTGCAAGCTCAAGCTCATACCATTCATTATTTCAAAGGAGCTTAATTCTACAGTGGATTTTTAATCCGTATAGCTGGCTTTGGTGTATGTTCTCAAGTTGTTGAGGTTACCATTAATGAAATCAACCAATGTCTCCCAATACCGCTAATAATGATACCTGAATGCAAACTAGACAAACCCTAGTGAAAAAGGCCTAGACAAATACAACAATGAAAACAGAGGCCCTGTGTAAAATTCACTTTAGAAAGTTTTAGATACCAAAATGTGAAAGATGCTTATAAAATTATTTTTGAAATAGCAACTTGATTATAATACTCTTGCACAAATAACAAAAGAAGGAAAAAAAAAAAGGTGATGGGAGGAGGCTGAACAACCTCCGAAGACCCTGATGGTGCGGGACAAAAGAAAAGGTAAAGTTGTTGTGGAAAATATCTTGTTTCCTCAAAATAACTCAGTTATCTTGATTCAATAGCTCAGACTGAAGATAAAGCTGATCCCCCTGGGACCATATCTGAAGTCCACAGTCTTCAAGGGGAAACACTGTATTACTTATATTTGCATACTTATATTTGTATCCCTATGCCTTGGCACAGTATTTGGTGTGTACTAAGTACTCGATAAATGTTTTCTGAATGAACACTGTGCCTAGAAAGACAAGGCCATCATTTGTTCTTCTAACAAGAGAGAAAGAGAGTAGAAAGAGACAGATAGAGAACCTACTCTGTACAAAGTTTTCCTGTTTTGCCGTTTTGCCTGGAATCCAGTCAGTGTGGTCTCTGAGGATGGTTTTGCAGTAAAGCACAAGGAAATGGCCAAAGGGAATCCAATATTTTTTTGTTCCCTATCTCTTTACAATAAAATTTGTCTGTATAATTTGTCCAGTCCCTCTTCTACCAGCTGTTTTTTTATATAACTTTTTCAGAACATTAGTTTATAAAGTGGTTTAAAAAGTAATATAGCAGCTATTCTTACTCCTTTTTTAATTGTCACATACTTATAGTATTTGAGTTGACATTTCTGTTTAAAAATATGTAGTCTCTTGAGGCTACATTGACAAAGTTGGGCTTACCTAAAGCTGTGCAGTTATCATTGGACTCTCCTGGGATACATGATGGAATCACAGTTGTACTGAGGACTGCCTGTAGAAGATGGAAACCTATTTACGAAGAAAAATCAAATATATAATTAATGTGTTAAGGAAAGAAATCTTCATCAAATTTCTACATAACTGCAGTACTTATAGAGTTGTTTTGTTTCAAGGATTTGGTCCATCAAAACCATAAAACAAAATAATTCATGGAAACAGAAATATAACAGAAAATACAAACACCCGCAACTATTCTGTTGAAGGATAAAAGCCTTGGCATTATATTCATGGTTACAGACTTGACCTGCTCTAAACATTTCACAATAACATTTTCAGAGATTTGATTTTGAAGTTTGGTTTCTTAAGACACATATCAGTTGGAGAATTCCCACTGTTTTATTCTATCACGAGTTCAGAGAAATACTCCAAGGTAGATCCCATCACAAAAGAAGTCTCTAAATAAAAAATCAGTCTCCATTTATGGTAACAGCAAGAAATTCAACCTAAGAAGTATTCATATTGATTTATGTACCTAAGTTACTCCTTGCATTGAATTACATATGAATATAGATTTTAATTAATAAAATCCAAGGTAGGTAAAATCAAAATATATCTTGTCTAATAGGAGGAAGAACAGGTATACCAAATGAACTGTACTGAACCCTAGAATCCAGTTTCTGTCAGCACAGGAAGAGTTTAAATCAGCTGTTTCATCAAGTGTCTTCAGTGAAAAGATAAAATGTTGAAATACAGACATCAGAATGACTCAAGTAGTTTCTGAATTGAATAGAAGGCATGATAAGAAGAACCCTTTCAATTGCACACATGTTTACTTAAGAGCATGTAGCTGCTTCTGTTTAAGCTTTAGGTATTTGTACTTCAACCAATCTTTCCAGTTTATTTGAGTAACTGTTATATCATAAATCCTAATGGTGGTGGTAGTAGTAGTATTAGCAGCAATTAAGCTCTACGGAATTAATTAACGACTTCAGCTTGCAACTGCTTTGAGGAATAATGAATTTCAGAAATGAGATTTGAAAAAAGTTAGACGTATTTTGTTTGAAGAAATGAATAATACCTACTGTGGGGGATAATGACATATGTGTTAAGCTTGCTTTTTCTACCCACTAAAGGTTGTCTTTTGAGAATGAAATCCTCCCATGTTATTTTGTTTTGTTTTCTCAGTTGGACATTTTCCTTTGGATTCAGGTGTTTGTTTATTGGCCTATGGTGCGTGATAACTAGAATGATTATTAGTCATTTATTACTAGTCATTTCCTACCCCTGAAAATTCTCCTTGACTGATTGGCAGCTAGGTAAATGTAATCTAGGTAAAATAGGAAAATATCCTATCTCATATGATAAGGAATAGGGATGCCACATGAACCACACTGAGAATTCAGTTTCTGTAAGCACAAGAAGAGTTAAATCAACCTGTTAAGTAGAGGTAGCTAAGTGGTTAACTGTTATGAAAGGATGATTAATCCCTCCATAAAGACAACAGAAAATATTCAACTTTCCACATCTTTCACAGTTCAGACAGAAGATGATCCATCTCTTGAACATGCACTGTGTACTAGTGATGCAGTTTGGCTCTGTGTCCCACCCAAATCTCATCTTGAATTTCAATCCCCACACGTTGAGGGAGGAACCTGTAATTCCCATGTGTCAAGGGAGGAAGGTGATTGAATCAATGGGGATGGTTTTCTCTGTGCTCTTCTCATGATAATGAGTGAGTTCTCACAAGATCTGATGGTTTTATAAGTGTTTGGAAGTTCCTCCTTCTCCTGTCTCTCTCCTACTGCCTTGTCAAAAAGGTGCTTGCTTCCCCTTTGCCCTCTGCCATAATTATAAGTTTCCTGAGACTTCCTCAGCCATACAAAACCGTGAGTCAATTATACTTCTTTCCTTTTATAAATTATCCAGTCTCAGGGAAGTTCTTTATAGCAGTGTGGAAACAAACTAATACAACCAGGTATGGTTCTATTCACATTATCTGTATACATTATTTAGTCCTCTCAGTGCCAATTTGAGGAAGATACTATTATCGTCCCCATTAGAAAAAAACTAAGGCATAGAGAGTTTAAATAACTTTTCCCAAGGATACATATTGTTAAACGGGCCACTTTGTTTGGAATTTGGAAATGAGCATTAATACTAGAGTATAATGGACGTTACAGAGAACAAATTATGGTAGACGTAATGGAAGGAGAGTATTTAACCCAACATAGAGGCCACGAAGTATGGTGGAAAGGCAGTTGAGGAAAACTTAGAGCTAGGTGATCTTGAAAAAATTAATTTACTTTTCCGGGTCTTAATTTTTCCTATCTTACAGATTTTTGGGGAGAATATAGTGAAATAAACTAATATTTTTAAGTGGCTGACGTATCCCATAAATGTTCCTTGACTCCCAAACTCCAGCCTCTGGTTTTAGCTGTATGTATGTTGGCAGTGCCCTCTACTGGTTTACGACAAGTTTGTAAATCTCTGTTATATGGTACTGTAAAGCAGGATTTAATTCATGTAATACAGGAATTTTATTTTTTCCCAATTAGAGAAGGCTTGTATCTGTTAAGCTGATTGTATATTTTTGGGTTCTGAAAACTAAATTATACATAGGCATCAGCATCATAATGCACAACTTCATATATCAAATTTCACACTTAATTCTGTGAAGTAGTTATTAGTTTCAGATACCCTCAGTGTCTTTAAATTAAAAGCTTGTCCAAGATCACTTACGACCACAGAAGAGAAGAGTTACGAATTTATCTTTTGACATCATGTCTCCTATTCTTCAATAATTTGAAAATACTGTTGTCTTTAAAGGTTTAGAATTATCTCCTCCCCATTCCATGTTGTTCCTACAATATAAATGCTACTTCAATTGCTGTTATAGAGCCAGAGCAACAACGACAACAACAACAAAACATGTTTATTGAATTGCAAAGAAATAGCTAAAGCTTAGATTTCATTGTCAGTTGAACAGAGTTGAAAACTATTCCATCCACTAAGCTTTTTATGGAGGATAAGCAGATTCTCATTCAAGTAAATTTTACTCTATATCACAATAATAATTCCACCATACTTTCACTACTGAGGAATTAAATCCTTTAACTGCTACAGTTTCCTCAATAAAAATTGGAGTTTTAGTTGCACGTGTTTACATCCTTGACATTCCTATTCCTACATATTTCTTCAACTGAGGAAAGCTTTGGAGGAGACATTATCCTTTCTCTAGGAAAATGCTAGCCAGGGAAAAAATTACACATTTGCAGCTAGTTTCTCTATTCTTTGCATAAACTAAAGCCTAACCTTTCCTGCTTGGAATTGCTTCCAATTGCAACCTTCAACTATTACAGAATCCAACTAATTATTTCGGGGTGCTGCTTTTAGTCTTCTTTTTTAAAGGTTTTTAGTAATTGTTAGTCTTTCCACTGTTGGAAACTTTGTTCCAGTTGTTCAGGCCACAGGTGAAATATTTGTCTTTGTTAATTAAAGAATGTTCAGCCCAGGGTGTGCCTCCACAAAAACTGGGCTTTCCTTACCTGTGACGCTCCCTTGGACACAGTCCATCGCTCAGAATAGTTTCTGTGAGACTTGCTGCGTTAATCCTATAGCAGGATATTTTACAGGTGGAATCGTATATAATTGTAAATGCTCCTTTCAAATTAAAGTATATAACTGAAATTCCATCATGGATGGATGTGGCCAATAAAACAGAAAAAATTATTCTAAGTCGTGTCCATCTGCACAGCACTATTGCTGTAAAACAGTAGTTCTCAAATATTCCTGCAACATGCCTCTGCTCCCAAACACTTGCAAACTAGGGTAGAAGAGTGAATGTGATTAAATGAATGAAAAATGTATCTCCAGACAAATATTACATCCACTATCCTGTTACCCTTAAGAATCACTAGTCATTATTTTAAAGAGTCATACAGGGAGGGAATAAATGCTAAAGCCATATGCATATATTTCCTTAATGTCAAGTTTTTTTCATGATCTTAGTGTTGTTTGAACATAACTTCTTCAGGATTGGACCTCAAATATGGTATTTGGCTTTTTCATCCTTGACAATGGATTGTTGCTAAGCAAATAATTCACTCCGATACTAAAGATTTTAGATAGTGTCCGTGTCAAAAAAAGAAAAACAAAAAACAAAAAAAAACAGATCTGGTGGCATTTCTGGTCTGGTGGCATTGGTAACTAAGATACAAAGGAATTTCTTGCCAGGTGATATAACACAGATGATCTGTAAACTCAAAATTGACAGTTGGCGCTTCTTTAACAATACAGCTACAAAAATGGGAATGCATTCAGAGGCCATTATTTCTATCAAATCTCCAAATGGGTTTTAGGAATGTGAGCCATATATATATATATATATATATATATATATATACACACACCTTCATTTTTCAGGTTATGTTTCAGTGAAATCTCAAATGTGCCAGCAGGAAGTGGTGCCAGTGACTCACAGGATACAAATTGCCTCTTCCCTGTGAGTCAGGGCCGAGCCTACACCCTTACACAATATTGGGGACCTCGCGTGGGAGAGGTTGAGCGCCATCACAGGAATGGGAATAGCAGTAAATGTCATGGGCCCTGGAGCACTAAGAATTGGTTGCCCAACAGTCAGACAAAATGCCAGATGTAGAAAATGTACTTCCTATTGCATATGGTTTCTTTTGACCTTGCTTCCTTTTTATTTTTAATTATTTTGTTTTTTGAGGCTCTTGTTCAGTTGACCCAGACTGGAGTGCAGTGGTGCAATCACAACGCACTGCAACCTCGAACTCCTGGCCTCAAGCAAAGCTCCCATGTTGGTCTCCAAAAATGCTAAGATTACAGACTTGAGCCACTGTGTCAGGACTGACCTTGCTTCCTAAGGATCGCACTGAAGGCTCATGCAGAAGGAGGCCAGTACAGAGAAGGCTAGGATTTGGTGACTGGCTGACCAAGCCAAGTCAGCAAAATTAATTGCAAATCTTACGGTGAAATGACTTTTCTGGAAAACAATCAAGAAAATAAAAATAAGAACACATGGACACAGTTTGGGGGAACATCACACACCGGGGCCTGTCAGGGGATGACGGGCTAGGGGAGGAATAGCAGGGGCGTGGGAGGCTACGGAATGGATAGCATTAGGAAAATGCCTAATATAGATGATGGGGTGATGGATGCAGCAAACCACCATGGCACATGTATACCTATGTAACAAACTTTCATGTTCTGAGCATGTACCCTAGAACTTAAAGTATAACAAAATTAAATTAAATGATCCAACATAAAATCAGATAGATTACAGAACAAAAGGAATGAATCTCATTTTCCCAATTTAATCTTTTAAGCTATTTAGACCAGAATAGCAACCTTGCACTGAATCATAGCATTTACTCAGTCCTAACACATAGGAAAATCCTCTTTGTTCACACTTTTGCTGTGGTCATGTGCCAATCTACTCACAGACTTCATTTTTCACCCTCTTTCATGGCAGTCTGTAATTCTAGAATTTGTCTAGAACGTAGTAGACTTGTTGGGTCTCGTGTCCTTTTAAGGAGTGAATATTCCTTCACTGCTTTTGGATGTCTTTTTGTTTTAAATTAAATTCCACTATTTGATAAGCTCTTGTTTCACCTTGGTCAAAATAACTGTAAAACTAGCTATCACATCAGATACTGAAAAGACTCACTGTCAGCGCTTTCTATTAGCAACCTACTTTTCAGAGAGTATATGTGTGTGTGTGTATGTGTGTGTGTGTGTATAACACATATATAAATGTATATAAAACTAACCTTGCCTTCTGCCAGCAATAATTCTATTCCTATATATTTTTAATGTCAGCTTTGTAACTATACTCATTAAGACCTAAACATAAAAAGAATCTATAAGAATTTGAGAAAAAACATTATGAAACCTGAGGTAACACTTTAAAAATAATCATTTACTTTAATTTTTAGTTTTTAAAAATAGCCATAGAATCTTCCTTGCCAAGTAGTAAAAATATTAATATGCCATGTGTTTCAAGTTATAAGCATTAAGTTATACTCTCCAATTTAGGTTGTCATTTCTAAACCATACTTCAAATGCTAATATATTTCACTTACATATTATCATATAATACTATACTTAAAGCAAGTCAAATAAAGAATCAGTGAGTCAAAGTATAAGGGAATTATCTATTTTACCCTAAACATGAATTTAAAGATGTATACCTTGTTTATAATGAAAGTGTTTCCAGAATGCAGGAGAATACATACCAACTCTTGTGTAAAGAGTACAATTTACATTAATCTGAGTGTTTTGGAATTTGGTGACCAAAAGCTCTAAATGTGGGGCTTGCCTCCCCTAAAAGACAAAGATTAATTTCTAGAGTACTATTTCAAATTTTCTGTTGGAAACATATTGTTTTCCTCAAGGTAACCTTACATAAGAAGAGCTTTCTATAACCTTTTCTACCTTGACCCCCTCCCATCTGGCTTCTCACTTCTACTCCTACAAATTCAATTCAGAAATTTAAGTTATTATTTCATTATTATTCCAAAAGAAAAATCTTCTAAGGGCAGAGCAGTTTGGACTATAAGTGTCTGCAATTTGCCTTCTTTTCATGATGGTCACATTGTGGCATGAAGCTTGGATATTTAATGGCATTTTGAGAAATATATTGACTATATTGTTTTCTCTGTGGATGCCTATTGCCAAACATGAATCTGCAAGGATAAAGTTTTAATCAGTGAGCACACACAAAAAAAGAGAAAGTGAGTACATTAAAGATGATTTCAAAACACTCAAAGTTAATTACTTTTTATTCAGAGAATATACATAATGCATCTCATACACTGGAGGCTGCTAAGGAATTCTACTTTCAGATAATACGGTTTATGAAAATATAGTTTGGGTTGACATTGGCAACCTTGACTTCAGTGAGAGCCACATATGCCTCCATAGCATGACAGCAGGGTGGAAAGGGCTTCGTTACAATCCAATAATCAAAAAAGGAGGGCAGCTTACCCTATCCTTGCTTTTAGTAACTACATGTGTCAAATAATATTTATTCAATGAATATCTATTGAGAGTTGTCTACATGCAAGATATTGAACAAAACACTGAAAAGAAAACTGGTACAGGAGATATTGTTCCTGCCCTAAATAGACTTAAAGGAACTGGACACCTAAAGGTGGTAAGGAAAGGAGATAATTTATAGATGATGCCAAGTTTCTAGTCAGAAAAAACAGAGAATGCTGATGTTATAAAAAGAACAGACATAGGCAGGACAGCATGTGGTGGCATTTGGGCATGAAGGCATGAAGGGAGTGAACACATTTGAGTTTAATGTTTATCTATTGGTATTACTTATTTATATTTCTGAGGTTGTGGGAAATACAGTAAAGGAATAAGAATCTATTTGGAGATTAGGAGAAGTCTATTTGAAAGTCATAAGAGGAGATATTACCTTTAAAGGGATGGAAGTCATTTAAATATTCTACGGGAAATAATATGGAACAGAAAATAACAGAACTTTGAGAAACAAGTGGTAGAGAGTAGACAGAAATGGCCAGGAAAAGAGAACAAGAAATTAGAGAAAAAAAGAAAATTAAGTGTGCTGAGAGCTAAGAGAGTAGAGTTGCAAAAGGAAGTAGAGGGCGGTTACAAAAGGAATAATCGGAGAAAGTATTCATGATTCCATCATAAATAGATGTGAATGGTGCTAAAATCATCATTATTAGATGTGAATGGTGCTAAAATCAGCAATAAATATTGCTGAGCTGATTTTTTAAACAGGAAAATGTGCTTTATATTTGTATCCAGATTATCATTAATATTAATTTTGTCTTGCTAACTCAAGCATTAATTGTCCAAACAGTGAATTATGGGCAGAATGTGTAACTACAATACAAAGGTGTATTTTATGTTATTGGTTCTCAACTGGGAGCAATTGTGCCAACCCTGGTTGGCAAAATTGTATCCTTCATTGGCAAAATTTCTCCTGGGAACCATTGCCACCATATGGCAACGTCTGGAGACTGTTTTGGTTGTTACAACTAGGGGATGCTACTGACATCCTGTGGATAGGGAGCAGGGTTGCTGCTAAACACCCTGCAATGTGTATGACAGCCCACCGCAACAAAGAATTATTTAAACCCTTATGTCAATAGAGACAAGGTTGAAAAACCCTGCATTAGACTCATGAGAAATGGAATCCAGTTCTAGCTCACATACTTATTTTGTTTCCCTGCAACTGAGTGTCCTTATCTCTGAAAACAGAGACCAAGGAGTGAGGGTGGGGTAGAGGGTAAGATGAAGTTTGGATTAGATTTCTCTGAGGTTTCTTTAATTTCTAAAACAATGCTTCTCTATCTGCCACTGGCAGTCATATCACTGCCAATTTATTCAGTTATATCATGGCTTGGTAACCCCTCTCTCTTCTTCTCTCTCTCTCTCTCTCTCTCTCTCTCTCTGTCTCTCACACACACACACACACACACACTCTTGAATTTGAAAAAGCGGGAAGAAAAATTGTTAGACTTCATCAAAAACAACAGAATTGAATTTTCCAAAACTATTACTTAACCTCAAAATATTTTATATTTTGCTTCTCAAGCACATTTTTCAAGTACAGCTAATTGAGTCTATAACATAGTGGTTAGAACTCCGAATAAAGTATCAATGTAATCATCCATCTAGCAAACATTTATTGTGTTTAACATTAGCCTATCGCAATAGAAATGATAAATGATACCACCAGCAAGGAGGGACAGGGTTATACACACACTTAACAGTGTTGTGTGTAGTGTGACAGGGGCCATAGGACAAAAGGAATGGGAAAGGTGCAATGGAGGGTCAGGGCTTATCAGAGAAATACCTAAGGAAGTGGATCCTTTTTCAGTCTTAAAGCATGAGTACTTCACCAAAAGTAGAGAGTGTCTTGAGAGCGTCTACAGTAAAGGGTACAGCATATGCAAACATGAAGCCTTACATACTGTGTAACGCCTGTTTCCGCATTTGTAAAAAGGGAACAAAAATACCTTTCTGGCCTAAAAAGCCATCGTAAGAACTAAATGAGGGTTTTTGTAAGTAATCATTTTGATAATGACAGTTCTAATTTTAAAAGTGCTTTCTATTATTTCATAGTATCATTTTATCCATTAAAACTGCATACAATAGCCTGACTGGATAGATATTATAACCTCCCTTTGGCAGATGAGTACCTTACAAGGACTCAGAGATAGTAAGGTTCAGAGAGAAATCACTTTTACTGAAAGTATGAAATTAAAAAAAAAACTGAGGCATGAAATCTGTTTTTTATACACTATACACTATGCCTCTTAATTTAAAACTATAAAATTTACATATATAAAGGGGTGTGTGTGTGTGTGTGCCTGTATCAATCACTTTCATGCCTCAAGTTTAAAATAGAGAATTTTTAACCTAAGAGATTAAGGTTTAACATTTTTCTTTCTGGATATTATATGTTTTATATATATACATATATATATGTCATTTTGACAATGACAGCTCTAATTTTAAAAGTGCTTTCTATAATTTCATAGTATCATTTTATCCATTAAAGCTACAAACAATAGTAAGGCTATATATATATCCATGGATATATCTCTATGGAATACATCCATATATTCATGGAATACTACTCAGCCATTAAAAAGAACAAAATAGTGTCTTTTGCAGCAAATTGGATGGAGCTGGAGGCCATTATTCCAAATCAAGGAACACAGGAGTGGAAAACCAAAAACCATTATAAGTGGGAGCTAAACTATGAGTACACAAAGTCATACTGAGTGATATACTAGACTTTCGGGCCTTAGAAGGGGAAGGGTGGGAGGTGGGCTAGGGCTAAAAAAAAAAACACATTAAGTACAATGTGTTTTAGGTACTCAAGTCATAGGTGCACAAAAATCTATTCACCACTGTGTAATTTATCCATGTGACAAAAAACCGCATGTATACCAAATGCTATTGAAATTTTTTTTAAAGAAGAGGGAGGATAAACCCATATATTAAGAATGTTATGAGATATATCAAAAAAATCATTTTTTTCTGGACAATCATCAAATCATCCTGAGTATCATAAACAGTTTCCTGGTAAATTAAATCATTACTTTAACCTAGAAGGCCACTCAACCTTTATGTGCCCTATAACTAAACACCTAGTCTTACGTAAACTGCATCTCCAGAGGATGCTGAGTATGTTGCATTACTTCATTTTTTCAAAGATTCCAAAATTGCCATGTCAAGGCAATGGCTGTCAGACGGCTCCTCCCTGAGGATCTCTCCTATTACACCACTGGGAAGCGTTCTCATTGTCTCCCAATGGAATGTTCCCAGCAGCAGTTACAGCCATATTAATTAGACGATTTGTACAGGCCTACATTCAAAGTAAAGATTGACAGATGAGGAAACCCCACCTTAATTTACAGTCTCCTTAAAGAGGATTTCTTACTTGACATTTGCATCTTTCAGGTGACCATTAACAAGGAAATGGGAGATTCTTTTGCAAAACTGGAGAGAAAACATTCAAACTCAGTTTTTGCAAAGTTATTATATGAGTATTTAAAATAATAATAATAAAAAAAGGAAGTATGTTTACATTCTCACTGTTAGTAGAAATGGGCTACAGATTCCAAGTTGGTCCCTTATCAATGCTATATTGAATTCACAATAATATAAAAAGAATACAAGGAATAGGGCCGGGTGCGGTGGCTCATGCCTGTAATCCCAGCACTTTGGGAGGCTGAGGTGGGCAGATCACCTGAGATCGGGAGTTAGAGACCAGCCTGACCAACACAGAGAACCCTATCTCTACTAAAAATACAAAATTAACTGGGTCTGGTGGTGCACTCCTGTAATCCCAGCTACTCGGGAGTCTGAGGCAGGAGAATTACTTGAACCTGGGAGGCAGAAGTTGCAGTGAGCCACGATCCAGTTATTGCACTCCAGCCAAAGCAGCAAGAGTGAAACTCGGCCTCACACACACACAAAAAAGAATACAAGAAATAAAACACATGTAAGTTACCCTCTTTATTGCTTTGCTTAATGTAAATCTTAGAAAATATAAAAATAAGGACCCCAGTCAACTAACTTCAATGACTGCTTTATAATAAAAATCGTATCTTAGGAACTGTGTTGATCAAAAATTATGAACGTTAAATAAAAATTCAACATATTTTAGCACAGCTTAAGAGAATAGTCATGTTTTATTTGCCTGACTTTACACAAAGGGTCAGAAAACCCATCTGTACACATGCTGTGCCTATGAGAGGGTCTGAGCCCTGCAGCAGCCCCAGACTACTCTGGAACTTCTCTTAGAATCTGCTATGCTTATTATGCTCCTGCTAAGCCTGAGTGTCACTGGTTCTTTCCTCATTATCACAGAATGAGCTGGCTATACTATCTCTGAGTCTTTGTAAGGTACTTGACTTCTCTGGGCTAATCATATCTACCTCACGCAGTTATTTTAAGAAATAAAGGAGAGGATATGTTTAAAGCACCTAATACACAACATGGCTGGCACACGGTGGGCATTTAGTAACTGTTAGTACTCTTCTCAACTCCTGGATTTGGGTCCTAGTGCTGAATCAGACACCCCAGTTACCCAAGATGCTCACAAGGCAAGACCATGCAGAAGTTGGCAATGGTACCTGATCAAAATCCAGACAGGAAAGGTCTGTCATTATGTTTTCTGACAAGATTTGTCATCTCAGGCTGTGCCAAGACTCAGGTAACTCATGAACTCTCAGGGTCAGCAGAAATGATCAAAGACAAGCCTATCGTTTCATTGAGATTTATGATTCTCACATTTTCAAAAAAGAATGATCTCTTCTGCTTACTTCTCTCTCATTGATGAAGTAGGACTAAATTGTCTTGGAGATGTCATTCAGGAACATATTCAAAATCCCATGTGGGCATGAATAATAATGTTTGTTGTTAAATAGAAAGCACCTGAACATAACTGCAGAATTCAAGACAAAAATTTCTCCTCCTCTCTTTAGAAAAATCACAAGATTAAAAAAGACAATTTTGCTTTAAAATTATAGATTATTTAGAAAAATGCTGTCAAGTATCTGAACTCCTTTACTTACTGTTCAGTAGCAACCCCAAGTGTGAACTCTCTCACTTTATCACCCCTTTTCTATGGGAACTTTGGTCATAGTTCCCCAATTTATAAAACAAAAACATCAATATCAAACACGTATAAAATGTAAAAGTAACCAAATGATTGTGTATAGCAATTTCAATCTGCATGTGTTAAGGGTGGAGGCTGGAACTTTATTCCCTAGTCTTAACTATGTATAAATTCTACATAAAGCAGTTATAATAAGTACGCTAAAATTTAAAATAAATCTCTCTCTCTCTTTTTTTGAAGGAAAGATTTTGGGAAAAGTATTTTTAGAAAATCTTTTGTTTGGGGAAAAGAAGACAATTTCAGAAATAACAGGTGGTCTTGCCAGAATAAGGCTATGGGCCCTGCATAACTGAATAGAGTTTAGAGATATAATACAGAACTTCAAACAGGAACTTTCCTAGTGGCAGAGAAATATCCAAACAAACTGGGAAAACAGAAACTGACCTAACTCATTTGGAAATGGGCTTGGCAGCTGACGAAATAGATGAACTATAATTAAGTAATGCAATAAAGGAGGTGAGCACTTTCATGACAACAAAAACACACACAACACACACACTGGCAGGTAGTAACCAGGTTATTCATAGGCTCTTGCTGTCTCAAATTAGAATACCCAATGAGACACCCAGAACAGACATGTGCATTGTTTAGATGCAACCTTACATGTGGAGGAAAAAAAGTGCTAAGTTATTCTGACCTTGAGGTTAATTTCTAACTCTAGGAAGACTGTCACCTTTCTAATTTAATTCTTTTCAAAACAAAGACAGCAAAGCCACATTGTTTACTGAGACTCTTCTAGCAAGTAGCTCAGTTTTGGCAGAAACCACATATCTAGTTTCCACTTGTGTTCCTGGACTTAGACCTGTAAGTTTCAACTATGCATAATATGCATTTCATTAGGTCTCTCAACCCCTGAGATAAGCTGTGTCAAAATAATAATTTAACAGTCACATCCTTCACAGGTAGAATTAGCGTGTCTCGGGAATTAGCCTCTTTCCAACTCCAGGGAGAATATGAGACTGGTGGTAATTTTTATTTTCTTATTAAGATATTCATACACAATTTCAAACTCTTCCAAATTCCTTAAACTGAAGTTTAAGGAATTAGAAAGAAGAGATTTTTTTTTCAAACAGAAAGGCTATTTAGAAAAAATTTTCCCTTGCCCACTAGAGCCAAATCATCTTAAATAGGAAGACTGGCATTAAAATACCCTCAGCGATCATAGATCACAGGCGTCGGGGTGCACTGCAATTAGCAGCAAGTGCAGAGTGCTTTCACCAGAGGCTGCTTGGATAAGGGGAAAACGGAAGCAGCAGGTGTAAGGGCGAAGGGCGGTGGGGAGCGCCATGACTTGTCCACGCACTTCTGCCCCAGGTACCCTCGACAATTCTTTCATTTCTGTTGCGTTTGGAGCTCAGCCAGCTGGCACTGGAGCATACCAGCTCCCCCGGGAAAGCTAAACCAAGATAAATTATAGTGCAAGTCAGACGAGGGAGCGCTTTTTTTCTTCCCCCAAAAAAATTTCTTATGTTTTGGTCTAGTTTCTATTCTCCACTCTCCAACAAAAAGGAATAGGACATGAAATGTCAACAGTGCGTTCCAGGACTTTAGATTTCTAGGACAGGCAACTTAAAAAAAAAGAAAAAAAAAAAGCTTTTCAACCTTTTTTATTTTGCTTGATAAGGAGATATTTTAATTCATGCATAACATATATGCCAATAATTAATTCACCAACGAAAGGCATTTTAGCATGGATCCCCCCTCCCCACCCCCAGTCCCACCATAGGGAAAGACAGACTCACATAACAAGACATAATTTTAAATGGAGCACACTTGAACCTGGAGACAATTCCGTACTTGTCTAATGACAAATGCACAGGCGCCTTCCTTATTTGTCTCCTCTTTGGAGGGGCGGGAAGCCGGAGCGGGAGAGCTTACCCAGGCAGAGGAGCAGCGCGGGGACCCTGACGGCACAGAACATCTCCATCCTCCTCCCCGCAGGCGGCAGCGACGGGCGCGGGCGCTGGGGCTGGGCCGGGGGCGGCTGCGGGGAGCGCACGGGCCGGGCGGGAGCAGACGGGCTCGTGGCAGTGGCTGGAGCGGCGGAGAGCCTGGAGCGGGCCACACTGCCGTGTCCCTCTGACACTGGAACTATCAGGCAAGTGAACTCAACTGTCCGGTGCTGCGAACTTTATACTGTTCTCTGGAGCCCCTCCCGGGCCCTAACGGGGTGAGGTCAAGAGTGCCCAGAGTTTCATAATTGGCCCGAGGAGGAGTGACAGAAGGACTGTCCGGAAGTCATCCTCCCTCTTTGGAGAACCTGAGTGTAGTGGCTGAGGAATGAAAAAATGTCCTTCTGGTTGGCCTGGGACTACTCCCCAAACTTTTCCATCTCCCTCTCGGAGGTGGGGAGCGTGGACTAGATGGGTTGGTTTGCTTTGTGGGGTCACCTGCCCTATAGTGGGTGATTTTGGTTGCTCAGGGTGACAGACGTAACTTGAATCAGGCTTTCAGCTGAGGCTGGCGTTCCCAGTACGTGCTTTGAGAGAGCTGTGTGTGTGACTTACTAACCTCAGCCACAAAAACTCCCATCCTTGAAGTCTGTCAGTGATTCAAGCGCCCTCCTTGCATTTAAAGGCCACCACCCAGAAATGCCTTTCCCATATGCGCCTTCCTTCTGAGACCCCTGCTTCTAATGTGGCTCAGGCATTTAACACCTCAAAGTCGAGTCATTGTGAGGAAAATCCCTGTTATTTTCTTTTCTTCTGTTGTATTTGCCATCTATCAGGTTGCTGCTTTTGATATAACTTCCTCCTAAATAGTGTCTTAATCCTGTCACTCCTTTGTACAAAACCTTTCAATGGCTTCCCAATCCTTTTTGGACAAGGCCTGCCGCAGATGTGAAGCCAATCAATCTTTTCAACCTCAGCTCCCACTACTTCCCTAGGCAAATTGCCTGACCCCAGCAAGGCTGGAAAACTCTCTAAGCCTTTGCTCACTCCTACTTTCATGCCTAGGCTGATGGAGTCATACTTTGAGGGAACGGCCACTTTTTAACAGAATTAGTCACATCCTGCTCGAATTCATGGTTCTCCTCAAGGACCTAGGCTTCTTGGGCTTATGGATCCCTTTTCATTCTGCTCTCTTATAGCTTCTGTCGTTTATCTTCTCCTAGCCTCATAGGATTCTAGACCTGGTACTTTACACCTGGGGAAGATACTTTATATTACTTAACTGTTTTTGTTTGTAAGTCCTATGTTCAGCTCTGTACTGTGGGAATTGTGTTTTTACTGCATTCCCCTGTAGGACCTAAGAACTATGAATCAATTCAGCAGTACTCATTTGAATGGGAATAGTACATGCTTGAATAGAAAATGGAATCTAATGGATGGTAACTTCTTACTGCATTCCCCTGTAGGACCTAAGAACCGTGAGTCAATTCGACAGTACTCATTTGAATGTAAGTAGTATATATTTGAATAGAAAATGGAATCTAATGGATGTTAACTCCTTACCTTTCTATTTGTACTTTTTAAAAAATTACTATTACCATTCCTCTTTTTTGTTTCTGGCTTTTTTCTCCCTTACCGTAAGGCCCTTTAATGTCCAGAACGCTCCTGTTAGTAACAAATACTTCATCATTTTTTCAGGGGTTAAGATTTAAACTGTCTTCCTGTGAATTCCCGGACAAGTTACTTAATCTGTCTCAATTTTCTCATATGTAAAACAGGAATAATAATAGTATCCAACTCATAGGAAAATAATGAGAGTACTTAGTACAGTGCTTAGTATAGAGTTAGTGCTCACTAAAAATACCTACCATTATATGCAAATGTTGATGCTTAGGATGGTGGTACTTGGTAGTTGGTCAATATTTGTAAGTTAAACGAATCAATGAACAGTAGGATAGAGGTAGGCTGGATTCCTAAGTCTAGCTTCCTAATCTATCAAGAAAGCAGGCGCTGAATGACTTCTCACTTAGTTGTTTTTTTGGAAAAGAAGAAATGGAACCAAGGAAGATGATATTAGAAATGGGTTATAGTTTTATGGAGCATTGGTAGGGATCCCAACTTTCATAAATTAGAATGGGGAAAAGTGACTTTTATGGTTACATAATGGCTTTGGTCCTACAAATTGAATCTGGAAAAAAAAAATAGTCCCAGTGGTTGAGGAATGAGGAGCAAGGAGTGAGAGCAAGAGTTTTTAATCCTGATTAATGTCTTGTTTCTTTAAATATAATGTGTTTTATGCTGAAAAGAAAGATGGTAGGGATGCGATGGGGAGAATGGGGTCATGCTGACAATAATTGACAACAGTCACCTCTGTGGTATTGATATGTGAAGAGGAATTTTTTCACTTTGTAACTGATGCCTGCCAGCATGAGATATCATCACTGTGAAAAAAGTCCTTGTGCTTGTCTCAAAATTTTCCACAGCAATGTGCTCTTCTGTGGGATGATTTTATATGATGTGAAGAAATCTTTTATTTATTGGTTCTATGTTTACCCAATTTTCTAGCTATTAGATTTCGAGAATGACTCCACCATGACACATCAGAGGATTTGCACTGCCTCCGCAAAATAGTATTCTCCTTTTTTTTTTTAAAAAATAATTGGGAACAATTTTCATTAATTGTTCATTTAAATATATATACATAGTATGAGGTATAATCATAATTCTTCTTAAAGGCACAAAGCTTATTTAAAGATAGAATAGTTTGGGAAGAAAATAACCAAGTCATATAGAATTTCCCAACTAGGAAGTGACTTTAATACATCAGCAACGTCAGCAATTCCCAGTTTGAGATGTACTAGGATTCGTTTCTAAGGGGTTGGTAAATCTAAATATTATCTATAGACTAAAAACACACATATTTATATAAATACTCTTTTAAACATACATTAAGTCTCTATTGTGATTAGTAACATGTATTGATTTTAAGTTGATACTGAATTCATAAAGGCTGTGGGCCATGTAGTTTTTAACTGATACATAGCAAACATGTAAGCACTGTTAAATGGGGAAGAGGAGTCTTGCAGAAAATAATTCTTTTGCATTAAAAGAGATTCCTCTCAAGAAAAATTAGGAAGTCCTAGACTGGGAGCACACACACAGGCCCTAAACTGATATCAGTATTAAAACTACTGTAGACTGCAATCAGATGAAGCCCTGGGTCCTACCCGTAGAGCCAGCATTTAGCAACATACAAGGACATATAACACCTTACAATTCTTCCATCTCTTCCTTTTTCTGTCAAGTTGTTGTTTCTTCTGACTATAACTGGCACTTGTTTATTATGAAATTACTGCTTTTCTAATTAAAAAAAAGAGCATAGCTACTTTCGTGAATTAATTTTTACATAACACAGAAATTTCAAGTTGTTTATTAGTCCTTAGCAAAAACCACTGAGATAAAATGGTATTGGATTGCCTTTTTACAATTAAGGAATTGAAAAATTTAGGAAAGTGTTCAAAATCAAATTGTTACATTTAGTATTAAAAAAAGATCTTAAATATGAATTCTGTTCTAGCAGATGCTAATTTTTTATTGATG
This sequence comes from Cacajao melanocephalus, assembly GCA_963573385.1. Lineage (NCBI taxonomy): Eukaryota > Metazoa > Chordata > Mammalia > Primates > Pitheciidae > Cacajao > Cacajao melanocephalus. The sequence goes on from CAUYLG010058207.1 coordinate 35,799, forward strand.
TTATTATAAATTTAATTGCATGTTCACCATATGGGATCCTTTTAGCAATCTGCATTTAATGAAGAATTTATGCCTTTTATGATAATTTGTTTTTGAGATGAAGTTTCGCTCTTGTTGCCCAGTCTAAAGTGCAATAGCACAATCTTGGCTCATCACAACCTCTCACTTCGGGTTCCAGTGATTCTCCTGCCTCAGCCTCCCAAGTAGCTGTAATTGTAGGCACACACCCCAACGCCCAGCTGATTTTGTATTTTTAGTAGAGGCGGTGTTTCACCATGTTAATCAGGCTGGTTTCGAACTCCCAACCTCAGATGATCCACCTACCTTAGCCTCCCAAAGTGCTGGGATTATAGGCATGAGCCACCGCACCAGGTCAGTAACAGCATTTTTATAGAGATATACATAGATATAGACAGGTGAAATTCTGAACCCAAAAAACAATCCAGTTAGAGACAAAATAGAGAAAAGGAAGGAACATATATTGAATGTAGTAAATACTCTTCTTTACTTAAATAGTTTTTATCATAGATTTTTTAAAAAGTATTTTTCCTGTGGACTAATCCATTCTTCAGTTGGTTTAATAACTCCGAAAGAAAATGATCTTGTTTTTCTTTCAATATATAATTAGACATAGAAGAAAACAAGAACTAAGAAAGTTTTAAAGTTTACTGAAATCCAAATCACATTTTCTTCTTAACTTGATAATTTGAGAGTTTTTCTGAAATTAAAAATTACCCAACACATTTAAAAATTCACGTACCATTTGAGTGTTGAGTGAATGATATGGATGGCAAATTAGCCAACAGCTGGTTAGATGAGAGAATACATTAAAATGCAATTTATTCTATTTGTGGTTTCATTGAGATTCAAAACTATAGGTGGAAAGGAACATGGAAGTAATCGATACTTGTTCTTAAATCTAAATGACAAATGACAAATAATAAAAGTAATAGCAGCAAATATTTCTACCTGATGCTTATAACTTACTAAGTGGTTCAGAATATATTTGCTGGCCAGGTGCTGTGGCTTATGACTATCATCTCAGCTATTTGGGAGGCTGAGGCAGGAGGATTTCTTGAGCTCAGGAGCTTGATACTAGCCTGGGCAACATAGTGAGACTTTGTCTCTACAAAAAATAAAAATTAAAAAAATTAGCCAGACACAGTGGCACATGCCTGTCGTCCCAGCTACTTGAACGCTGAGGTGCGAGGACCACTTGAGCCCAGGAAGTCAAGGTTACAGTGAGCCATGATTATACCACTACACTCTAGTATGGACAACAGAGTAAGGCCCAGTCTCATAAAAGTAAAATAAAACCAAATATAAATATATCTGCTTATTTATCCCTCAAAATAGCCCTATGAAGTAAGTACACTTTTATTTCCATTTTATAGATTAAAGCATAAAAGATTAAGAAATTTGTCCAAGGTTCTTTAGCTCATAAATTGCAGAGATGGGATTCAAACCAGGCAGCCTGACTACAGCATCTGTAGTCTTTGCCATCACATTATATTGCTTTAATCTGTAGCATTTAGCGCACCTAAAGTTCAGAGTTTGTTATACATGTGATACTCTCAGTTTTTAAATTAAAATCTATGTTTCTGGAGTTTTTTAGTCTCAGATTACTTGCAAAGAACATTCAGATCCCTTTGCAGATAGTTTTTATTTTTTTTCTTAAAAAGAAATTTAGATGTTGTTGTCTTTTTATCAAGAAGAAAATCATGTTTGCCAATCTTTCAGTTTCCATCTCTAAAGCATTTGCTATTACTACTTTTTTTTATTGTTCATTGTGTTTATGAAAAACATTTTATTCTAAAAATTTCACATTTAAAATCCCACCCATGATTTTCATCAACATAATTCTCTGGAAAATGATTCACTAATCACAAAATATTAAAAGGCTAGAGAGTATGTGATTTTAGGAACCTAGCTGATTCTTAAGCTGCTGCTTGTTATACTTGCCATGAGTTGTGCCCTAATAATAGAACCTCCCCTTCAGTCACTTATGTAAACCCACACAACAGCAATTTACACACATAGTGATGATGAATTAGGAATGCAGCTATACCTATTTAAAGGACTGCTTTTTCATGTTCCATGTTTAGCTAACACCTAGTTGCATATAATTGTATGTTTCCTACTCCTTAAGCAACATTTAACAGTTAAAATGCTAACTTTCATGAAGCCATTCATTCAATATTTATGTCTCACGCAACCACAAGACAGCCATATAAATGCACAGATTTAATTCAAGGAACTTTTCATTTTACTTGTCAATCATTTGCATGATTATTTCATAATCATATGTAGATTTATGTGATTTTACAAATATTATATTAATGTTCTTCTCAGATGTAGAAATAGAATAAAACATAGTAGGCCGGGTGTGGTGCCTCACGCCTATAATCCTAGCACTTTGGGAGGCTGAAGCAGCTAGATAACAAGGTCAAGAGATAGAGACCATCCTGGCCAACATGGCGAAACCCTGTCTCTACTAAAATTACAGAAATTGTCAGGGCGTCGTGGCGCACACCTGTAGTCCCAGGTACTCAGAAGGCTGAGGTAGGAGAATCACTTGATCCTGGAGGCAGACGTTGTAGTGAGCCAAGATCAAGCCACGGCATTTCAGCCTGGTAACAAAAAAGAAGGAAGAAAGAAAAAAGAAAATTTCAAGTTTAAATATCTACTATTTTTTTTTTTTTTTTTTTTTTTGAGACAGAGTCTGGCTCTGTTGCCCAGGCTGGAGTGCAGTGTCATGATCTTGGCTCACTGCAACCTCCGCCTCCCAAGTTCAAACAGTTCTCCTGCCTCAGCCTCCCGAGAAGCTGGGATTACACGTGCCTGCCACCATGCCCAGCTAATGTTTTGTATTTTTAGTAGAGATGGGGTTTCACTCCATTGGCCAGGCTGGTCTTGAACTCCTGACCTCATGATCTGCCCACCTCGGCCTCCCAAACTGCTGGGATTATAGGCATGAGCCACTGTGCCTGGCAATCTTCTTGTCTTTCAGTATCCTTAAAGATATCATCTAAGATTCAACAAGCAGTACCTAATTTATGCAGACCCAGGAGATAAAACATGTAGAAGACTGAGTGCAATGCCACAAAAGCTCCAAGAATTTTTTCATGATTAATATGTTTTTCTCTGTTTGTCACTACCACTAACAGGCAGTAAAACATTACTAGTGAAGGCAATAAAACAATAGCCATTAAAGTCTTTATTACTCATAATATATGTTTGAACTTAAATACCCCCTAATAAAATAACACTTAAACAAGATTATATCTGCTAGGGGATCTTATTCTGTAAGGGATTATTTGTGTAAATTATTACAATTTTATTGTAAGACTTTCTGGACTCTGGTTCTCACCTGTGGATGCATTTTTAAACCATTTATTCAGCTTCGAAAAAAAATATAATTATATCTGGGCCTTACCTTTCCAGGGATTCTAATTCATTTGGTCCTGAAAGGATCCCAAATCAATGTAACTTTACAAGCAAACAGCTTTAGTCTTAACTAAAACATGGAAAGAGAAAGAACATTGAACTCCACATTCTAGATTCAAGCCCTAGTCCTGACTCTGAAAATAAATTGTTACCTGCTCTTGTGTAGGTTATAACCTCTCTGGGTTAGACGCTTCTCATCCTTAAAATGCAGGCTTGAACTACATGATCGCTAATCAAATAGCTTTCTTAGTACTATATTAAGAAGATAAAACCACAACTTTCTTATCTCTTGACCAGTATGTGGCTTAGGCAACCTTAGGCAAGTGTGCAAAGTTATTGGCTAAAATACTCGAGTGGTAGCACAGTTAATATCCTCAGGATACGGAAATGTTATACATGTTATGAACAGGTTTGTCTGGTTTTCTAAAATCTCGACTTCATCTCTCCTAAAATTTTTGCTTAGGCTTTTTTCCCTTCCTTTTTTTTTTTTTATCTTCCTCCCTTTGCTTAAAACATATGAATCATGAATTCCACAAAACACAATATGAGGATTTAGGAGCTAGAAAATCCAGATCCTGCTGAGGATTAAGAAGCCAATCTTGTTATATGACCCAAAACACATTTATGAAGACAATTTCACCTTTTCTGATGGGAGAAAAGTATATAAATTGAATATTCTAAAAACCAGAAAAGAAAATAATCAGTTAAGCCAAAAAGACACCAAATCAATAGTCAGAAGTCCTAGGTTTCAGTCCTGGCTCTGACCATTTCTAAGTCCCTTGACCTTATGACATTGAAACTATATTAGCTTCATCTCTACTACTTGCAGGTAATTGCTCCTGTCCTTCATGGGACTCAAATGAGATTATGTTTAATAAAAAGAATAAAAGCTGTAAGATATAATTATTGACAATAATACATGTTAGGTATTTACTTAGTGCCAGGAGACACAAAAGAGTTAAAAATGGTAAGAGAGTAATCATGACGGTGCTGGATTTTCAAAGGAAAAGGAGGTGGGTGTTTCCAAGAGGAAGCATAGGCACCAATAGCAGGTGGAACAATGACGTCAAAACAATAGGAATGAAGAAAAAGATGTGGCAGTAATGAGATCACCAGTAACCTTTCAGGAGAAAGTTCAGAAGCATAGAGAGGATAGAAGTCAAATTACAGAGATATGAAATCATATGTTTCTTCTAGCTCCAAATAATCCATAAGTGAGGATGGGTATCAGTGAGCTTCAGAGTGAGGACATTTACAACCTGGCCTCTCATAAGTTGTCAAAGTGTAAGTGTAAAGCCCAGGTAGCAGAGAGAAATCGTTCTTCTATGTGGGCCTTTGTCTAACCTACAATATATTCAAATGAATGGGATAGAAAAGCTACTTATGGTGAATTTTACTATAACATGCATACTTACATTTTTCTATTTAATTTGGAAGAAACATCCAAAATAATTTTCTTTAATACTACATAACTCTTATAAACATTATTTCTACTTAAGAAAAGTATTCTTACACATTGCAATAGTAATATTAGGAACAAAGTAATTCTCTAAAATACTATACTTAATATTACATTCAATCCTTATTTAAATTCATTGATCTTGCTTCTTATTCCTTTCCCTTCTACCCCAATTTTTTGGGAAAAACTTTTATCTTCAGTGAGGGTTAAAAACTGAGTCTGAGAAATAAATATGGGTCCATGTGCTCAGTGTTAACATAGTGCTGTGGAACTTGAACTGATTTGGACCTCAGAATGGCAGATCAGAAGAATGATGAAATCAAAGAAAATCATTCTTAAGGCTTCTAGATGCTACTTTCAAGTGACTGTGGCTCACTCAGGCTGTAAATCCAGCCTCAGAATCCCTCAAAACTCTTGTCATCTCATCAGTCAACCCCGCAAACTCCCTGGAACACCATTAATTTTCCTTCTTCTAAAGACACCTCCCAAAACACACTTACATATAAAATCCAGTTATCTTTCTACCTTTTGTACCAGAAGAAATAATAGTTCAGATCTGTTCTTTCTGGCTTAGTGCAACTATATTCTTATATTATTAAAAGTATATAAAAAATGAAGTTAAATGAAACTCCAAATCTCACCAGCAGAATACCTAAGTTTTGTATAAAGCTTGAGCCAATTCCCTAGAGACCATCTGTGTCCTACCTAGATGACAAGGTATGTCTTTGGACTTGGAAAACATATGTCTCATATATTATGGGTCTCCAAAACAAATGGTTGTTCATTTATACCTATCCTTTTCTTTATAGATACCTAAAATGCCGGTATTATTGTGAACATTATGGCACTTAGAGATGAAACTTTCTGCTCTTTGTTAAGATATCTGCTGTACCAAGGTCTCTGGAAGCTCTGCGAAATCCTTCACCTTCCAAAATCACAGGTCAATAAAATATATTTAGAAGAAAAAAATAAATCAAACTCAATAGTGCAACAACAAGGTAGGAATGGTTCTTGATGTTAAATGGTAAATTTGAGAGTTGAAGCCTTGGGGTTATGTAATATTTCCACTTTTGTGACTTTTGAATTCAAAATATTTTTATGACACTTGAGCTCTAGTTAATTGGTACTTTTGCTTATTTCTTGTGCTGGTCAACTCTCAGATTAGTCTCTACTTAAATACCACTTCCTCCAGAAGTCTTCCCTGATCTTCTTGGACCATATTAGGTTCCCTGAGTGATAACCTTGCTTTACATTACATTTTGAACTTATTCTATTATAAAACTTATCACTTCTTCATGCATTTTTTTCTTTGCTTCTTCCATTAAAAAGTAAGCTCTAGAAGAAAGAGATCATTCCTTTTTTATTTATTTTATGTTCTTGGTACTTAACATGGTATCTGACATACAATACATGCTCAATAAATATTTGGTAAATAAATTAATTTGTAAATATCTGTTGGCCTCACTAATCAATCTGTGCCATACAATAAATATATAAATGAAAAACAGTAATTTTGGAGGTATTATTTAAGTACCATGTAAAGAAAGTAAGCTGAGAAATATCTTTTATGCGTACTTTTGTTCTTAAATCAGAACAACTTAAGATGTTCTTAAGTATAGCAGCTTTTTTATATCCTTTGACTTTTTGGATATATTAACTCATTTACCGCCTTGTTCTTCATTGCCATTACTTAAAAATAAGACTCCTTCTTTCCGGCCCCTCTGCGTGTATTCTTTATTGACTTACTTCTTACCTGCTTCTGAGTCTTATCTAGTTATTATTCTCCCTTAAAGCTTTACCAGTCTCTTATTCTACTACTTTCTTTTCTCTCCCACCAATCTTAAGTCCCATTTACCCTGGGCCCTCACAAAGTGCTCCACTTTATAACAACCTTTATCAGCTTCACCTTTTCTATATTGTTAAATATCTCAAAATACAGGTTATAATTGACTTTCTAATTATAGCAAAAATATTTTCTCCATTCTACCTTGTTGACTTCCAGATTTTGTTCCCCTTTTCATTCTTCATTGGTTACCATCATCCCTGTGTTTAGATGTTAAAATCTCAATTATAGTTCAATTTATATTCAAAACCATCTCATTTAAGAAGTTCTGATTTTCCAGTTGGGTCTGTATTTTTACATCTTTAAAACCCCATAATGTTTTACATACATCATTTGTTTTGTATCAGAAAAGTTGCGTGGCACACTGGAAGTAAGTGAAGGTTCTTAGCTATCTGCCTTTGAATATAGGCTTCACTACTAAGTAACTGTGTGATATTGAGCAAGTTTCTCATATATAAAATGAAATGATAAGACAGTTGTGAAAATTAAAGTAATAAGGTAAAAAACATTAGAACATTTCCTGGCACATATAAGTTACTTAGTAAGTACTAGCTATTGCTCTTCTTAGTGCTGATTTAAAAGTTGTACACTCCTCAATGTCAGATTTGAATATTCTTGAATCCCAAATGATGTCTTCCTTCTATCTGGAAACCCTGCTGTCTCTAGTGTATTCTTTTGCATATAGTAGACAGTAAATACAAGGTTGTTGAATGAATATTTTGGTTACCAAAGCTGAATTCCATTAGATAGATTTGTAAAGGGAAAATAAAATCAACAGACCCCAAATTCACTATGCCAAAAGGGAAGAGTTAAGTGTGGAAGCTGAATCTCACACACACACACACACACACACACACACACACACACACACAGCCTTTCCTTTTGTTGCTTAACTGATAGATACAGATAGAATGCCACATGTCTCTGCAGATGGCCTCCCTCACCCTGAATATGTATTAATATACACTGCTTATCTTCAGGGTACAGGACAAGAGAAAACCAGAAATCATCTCCTGACCCTGCCCATCCTGAACCAAATGCATATTTGACTTCTTCCTCTACTCGATATTGCCTTTGTCATATGTAAAGTACAGGTGTACTGAACATGAGATGAATATATAATTGTTTCCTCCACCTCCTTCTTTTTGCTTGCAACATGTGGACTCAGTGAGTCTAATCAAACTCTTATAACAATGTGATCAGACACTCCATCTTTTTTTTCTTTCCCTTTTCCCCTCCTGCCCACTTTTTCCCCTTTAAATATCAAAGCCCTCAAAATCCTCTTTGGAAAAAGTATTGGCTACAGATCCTACTGTGGCTTGCCTTTTTTGTTTGTTTGTTTGTTTGTTTTGTTTTTTCCAGGGCACATCCTCAACCTTGGCAAAAAAGAAAAATAAATAGATAAAAACAAAACCTCTAAATCAATTGAAATGCACCGGTGTCATTTTCTTTGGTTTTACAGATTATAGGAAGAGAAGGAAATTACATTGGAACTAGGTCATTCTATATCTGATAGTAATCAAACACTACAATATTAATAATTATTGCAAATGTGGTTCCTGTTATATTAATAATGTGCATGTTATCTCAACTAGCTCCCAGACCAGTTTTGTTAGACACCTACGATTCAAATTTAGGGCCAATGGTAAGGAAGAGCTGCCCATTAACCAGTCCACGTAACATTACTTCTCAACGTTGATTGACATCACTCACAAGTCACAATGTCATATAATGGGTTTGGTGGAGCCTGTTGAGCAGGAGAAATACTTTAAGAAATCTTTAGAATATGCTAGTTGTTGAAGACTTTATAACATCTTGAATAATGCTAAGAAAAACTGGTCAGAGATGAGATGAATCATCTTGAGAAAACACTGTGCAGCTTAAGGAGCCAAGGGACTCCTATAGGCAACCCAGAAATAAGGAGTCCAACCTTATTTATATATACGACCTTATTATATATGCAATATCTTCATGCTCCACACACACACACAAAAAAAAACCTGATCTCTTTTGAATGTTTATTACTTTGAAAATTAATACAGGAATGATACTGACACCTAAAAGATAAATACATCTGCATTATTTTGAGAAGAGACATCACCCAATTCCTTGGATTTACTAAGTTATTTGCTATTCCCACTTTTTGCACTTAAAATATTTAAAATATTTTCACATGTTTCTCTATAAAGGACTTAATTATGATAGAAGGTAAAAGACAGGCCAAGTTATTCAACAATATTAGGTTTGAAACTAAAGCACTTTTTAGATAGATGCAAAAATAGCATGGAACTTGTAATGTTATAAATAAATAAACTGCTAAAAGTATCCAGATACTTTTTTATTTTTAACAAAATTCTTGCTTCCAACGTCTTCACTGATTGATCTATACATGTGTTCAGTTATAACTTTTCTTCTAAATATACTTTCATCATAATTTATTAGAGTTGGAAGTTTGTCATTTAAAAATCATCTTAGTAAAATGTTACCATTTTCATGAGGTTTTCTCAACCTCATGAAGTAGTGTGTGGTCTTCCAGATCTAAAATCATTTTAAATAATGATGTAGCATACCCAGGAATATTTATTCATTTATATCTGAAATAAACGTTTAAAAAGAAATTGTTGAGAAGTAATGTGATTTTTAAAATTTCATTTGAAAGCTAAAATGTAGCTGAGATTTATTAAAATGTATTTAATGGCACATCAGTTGGTTACAACATGCAATTCAGAAAAAAAGTAGTTTTATGGTGATTTAGACCAGTGACTTTCTTGTGGATTCTGGAGCCTTAGGAGCTTTCTGAGGTGGTTGTGGGCTAGTAGTCTCTGTAGAGGTCAGACATGGGAGAGGGAATATGTGTTTCTAAAGAAGATAAATTCCAGGTTCTCATTCTGTATATAGATCTTCCACATACAATTTCATTTAAGAAACATTGGCTTAAAAAGTTTGACAATTACTTCTCTATACATTATAATTTCCTTACCTTACAGGTTAAATCCTGCATGACAAAAACTACTACTTCTAAAACTACTGTAAAAAAGATTTCTCATATGATTTTTTTATTTCAAGCAATGCTGTAGGTACAAGTGCCACAAAACTTGTCTGGGCCGTTAGGGTTTCTTATGATGCAATTTTCCTTACATTGTAAAAATGTGGCATCATAATTTTTGAATTAATATTATGAGCTTTTGTGTATTCGGTTAGATAATTTGCTTGTATTTTAACCATGAATTCAGTGTTAAGTGTTGCTCAGAATCTGCTCAGTGTTTAATCCTAAGTTTTGAGTGGTCACCGTTTTGTTTCTGGTAAGGGAATAAATTTTATCTTTTCAAGGCCAATATAATTTATTTATTGCTTCACTCTTCATGCCTTTTCACATAAAGAATATTTCACTTTGGTCAAAAGGAAAATTAGACTTTATCAATGAGTCAGAATGGGAACAGATTGTGCCTAGAGAAATGTGTGCTATTTCAAACACAAAGGTAGCATTCCACAGTTTTAAACTAATTAGAAAGAATGGAAAATGGTTATCAGAACTTCCTAAAATCACTCAGTTTAAGACCGGTACACAAAACCAGTTTATAAAGATGAATCAAGATTATGGTACAGTTAGGGGAGGGGGAGAAGACTAGGAAGCAAAGAAAGAGAGAATTTGTATTTATTGAATATTCACTGTGTGTGAAATATGAAGCCAGGTACATTACGCATGTTCCTTCTTTCAATCTTCAAAACGATTAATGGACTTGATATAATAATCTCCAATTTATTCATGAATACCTGAGAGTTAAATAACACATTTAATATCAGGCAGTGATGAAGCTGAGATTTGAAACTAGGATTATTGGATTTCAAATCCCTGGTCTTTCTGGTGTTCCCTTTACATCGCAAGACTGGTCTACTTCTGCCCTAGAGTTGACCTCCTAACTACTGCCCAAGCACAAGGTTTTCTTACTGATCATGGTCTGAACATTACACTCCATTCTCCATCAATTCAGTCTTCTCGTTGCCAATCCCCTTGCGGCTCTGGCTCCTCCTGTGGAGACTGTCTCACTCTCCAGTCTCTCAGCACTCTTCACCTCACTTTTAGCTTAGTTTCCGCTTAAGCCCAGTTTGGCTTTAACTTTTGACTACACAGCATCAAACTACGTTGGTTTAATAAGCCTCTCGATTTAAAGCCATATCAGAGGCCAACTTTGATAAACTCCCTCCTCCAAGAAAGTCATATCTCCTTAGCTTACACAAGACTCCAAAAATAGAGAACACATGCAGACACTTCATCTCACAGTAACCCATGCTCCTGCGAGGAAGCATTTAGGTCCAGGATTTGAGGATCTATTTGGATGAGAATTAGAGGAGCTGGCTGAGAAGTCCAAACAAGTAGACCATTTGATGCTGACAATTGGCCTCCAAATGAAACTCTCAGAGGCCTGCAGAGCCAAAAATAAAATATTTTCCAAACCTAAATCATCTATCAGATAGGGCAAAGGGTCACCAAAGGGGAGGATGGTTGAGCAGTATTAGCTTGAAGTGAGCATCATTCGTTGGGGCTGAGAGACTACTGGGTGAATGAAAGGTAAACAACTCAGAATATTTCCTATCCAGAGGCTGAACAGAAAAGTCCAGAATAATGAGTAAGCCAATTGAAAAGCTATAGTGTCTGGTTCTATAGAAAACTGAGGATGTAGGGGCACAGTTTCCTTGTGTTAGGATAGTAGAATATAATGTGTTGAGGAAGAAGGGATTTCTCCTTGCTTTTAAAACCATGTGAAACAAAACAAGAGTTTGTTTGTTTTTTTCCCAAGGAAATATAGATCAAAGACGCAAGAAAGCAAGCTCATGCTTGGAGGTTTGTTGCACCTGGGATCCTATTAACAACCTGGAGAATTCTGGTGTATAGAGTTTCCCAAAAGACTCTTCTCTTTTGTGGGTTAAATAAAGACTTGGTGAGGGAAGAAGGATTTCTCTAGGCCATGCTAGAATGGCCTGAGGAAGACTTTTTAAATTCTTTCCTTTCCTGGATGGCTAACCAGGCCCTATGTCTTGTACTTTTTTGCATATCCTCTAGTACCTGGCTCTGTACATGGAACATTATTGTGGTCCATCAATATTGTTTAAGTGAATGAATGAAGGGATGTTAAATGGGATGACATATGGGACAGCATTGAAGAGGGTGGGAGTTAAAAGCACGAGCTTGGAGGCAGCTGGGTTCAAATTCTGACTACCCCATTTACTAATTGTGTGACTTGGGGCAAGTCATTTAATATTTCTGTGCCTGTTTTTTTTCCCCTTGTATAGCAGAAATAATAGGATTACCATTTCCTAAGAATGTTGTGGCTCTTAAACAGGCACAAAATATTTAAAACTGTACCTGGCCCATGGTAAGAATTCAATAAAGTTTAGCCATTTTGAACTTTGAAACTATAAACTAACTTGGAAACTATAAATCATAAGGTTTTTACTGTTTTTAAAATCACTAAGATTGGATTAAAAACTAAGGCAACACAGTAAACTCTTGACATTCAAGAGTTTAATACTCAAATTTTGACTTTTTGTTATCATTTCTAAAAGTTATAATTTAGAGTATTTATAAATTTACTTAGGCAGAAACTTGAATTGCCAGGACTTTTAGGCTTGTATGCAAGATCAATCTTCATTCTGGAGAGTGTTCCCAAATATTGGCCATTTAACACCTGGCATTTCTTATCATTACCTATGCAGTATCTGCTTTACTAATAAGCACACGAGGACAAGAAGTATGCGTGTTTTATTTCCAGAGCCTAATAAAGTAATAGAAATAGTTAAAAATGATGGCGCATTTACTATGTGCCACCTACTATGCTGAATTTACATATACATAAAGTAATATCCTAATTCAAGGCTTACAATAACCATTTGAAGTTGGCACTATTACTGTAACAGATTATTATTCTGAAATAGTCACCCTCTTAGCCCCACCTCCATCCATGTGTGGAAGGTACTTCCCTACCTCTTGATTCTGGTTTTGGCCGTATGACTTGCTTGGGCCAATGGGATGTAGGCAGATATGATGCAAGCAAGAGCCTCAAGAAGTACTTGCATGGATGGGCTTGCTTTCCTGCACCTTTGACGGCACTGGGAAAACTAATGTTTGGGATAGTCACAGGTCTCAGGGGAAGGAAAGAGCCTTGTAAAGCAGAGCTAAGCCTCCAGATAAAACCAGTGTAGATTACACTGCCTTCAGCCAAATTCTAGACTCATGAGTAAACCCATCTAAAACCAGCAGAGCTTCCCAGCTCCACATTGGCACTGCTTTGTCTGTATCCTGCAAATTTTGATAAGTTGTATTTCTATTTTCATTTAGTTTAAAATAGTTTTAAATTTCATTTGTGACTTCTTTAACTCATGTATTATTTGGAAATGTGTTGTTTGATTGCAAAATATTTGGGACTTTTCCAGCTATCTTTCTGTGGTTGATTTCGATTTTAATTTCAATATTCATTTTGACTTCTCTAAAATAATATTGTATAATTTATATTCTTTTAGACTTGTTGAGGTGTGTTATAAGGCCCAGAATGTATACTATCTTGATGGATGTTCCATGTGAGCTTCAAAAGAATGTGTTTTCTGCTGTTGTTGGACATATTCTATAAATGTCAATTAGATAATATTGATTGATAGTGCTCTTCAGGTCATTTGTATGCTTATTGATTTCCTGCCTGCTTGATTTATTAACTACTGAATGAGGGGTGTTAAAGTCTCTAACTGTAATGGTGGTTTGTCTGTTCTCTTTTCATATCTATCAATTTTGCCTCACATTGTTTGTATGTTTCTAGGTGTCTACACACTTAGGATTGTTCTGTCTTCTTAGAATTGATCCCTTCATCATTATGTATCAGTTATCTTCTAGATCAATTAACAGAAAAATGAAAGTTTTATTTACCTTCATGCATTCTTTCGTTGACGTTCTTCCTTTCTTTATGTAGGTTCAAGTTTTATTTTTCTTCTCCCTAAAGAACTACCTTTAATATTTCTCACAGTGCAAGTCTACTGGTAATAACTTCCATCAGTTTTTGTTTGTCTCAGAAACTCTTTATTTCTCCTTCACATGTGAAGGGTGATATCACTGTATATTGTATTTTAGGTGGTTGTTTTCTGTCTTTATTTCTTTTAATTATATCACTTCACTTTGCTATTGTTTGCATGGTTTCTGATTTGAAGTTTATTACAGTTCTTATCCTTGGTTCTCTATGAGAATGTGCTTCTCTAGTTTCTTTCAAAATTCTTCTTTTGTCTTTGGTTATCTGCACTTTGCATATGATATGCCTAGTCCTAGTTTGTTTTATTATTTACCTTGTTTGCTTTCTCTGAGCTTCCTGAATCTGTATTTTGTTTTCTGTCATTAATTTAGGAAAATTCTTAACCACTATTACTTTAAATATTCCTCCTGCCCTGTTTTCTTCCTCCTTTCCTTATAATATTCCCATTATGTATATACTACACTTTCTGAAATGTTTCCATATGCTTGGATGCTCTGTTCTGTTTTTATATATTCTATTTTTCTCATCGCATTTCAGTTTTGAGCAGTTTCTATTGATTATCTTCAAGTCCACGGATTCATTTCTCACTTGTTCTGACTTGTGTTCTGCCTACTCTTGAGCCCATCAAAACTAATCTTCAATTCTGTTACAGTATTATGGTTTCTAGTGTTTCCTTTTAGTTCTCTCTTAGAATTTCCATCTCTGTGTATACATTAGCCAACAAGTCTTTCATGCTGCCTGCTTTTTCTATTAGAGTCTTTAACATGTTAATCACAGTTATTTTTAATTCCTTGTGTCATATTTCCAATATCTTTGTCATATCTGAGTTCTGATGCTTGTTTTATCTTTTCATATGTTCTTTTTCTTGCCTGAAGCATGCCTCGTAATTTTTTTGTTAAAAGCTGGGCATGATGTATCAGTAACAGAAAGTTGAGTACATAGGCTTTTAAATTCGTCTAGAGTTTCTTTGGGGGGGTTGTTTGTTTGTTTTGCTTTTTGTTTCTCATCATTACTTTGGACTTACCTAAGTACTCCTCCATAGAGACAGTCTGTACTGGAGAACCACTGATGTCTTGGTAAGAGATATAAAAAGGGAAATGTCCTATAAACTATAGAGCCAAAAATAAAATCTTAAGCCACCCCAACCAACTGAACAAACCCTCTCTGGGCCAAGGGAATCCCAAAGAAACCTGAAAAGCTAAATTCCAGGCTATGATGGGAAGGCAGGTCAGACATGCCTCATTAAATCCCATCCCTTTTGGAGTTAAGGCACAACTGACCAGCATTAACATTAAAACAGAGATCATAAGATTGACAGACTCTTTGTGGCAATAAGATACCAAATTCTAACCTAACTCAGGTATAGCATCATGTGAAAGATAGCAGACCCTGAAGGAAATAAAAAATATATTTTTGTCATATTTTGAAATACCCCTGCAAAGCTATCTTTTATGGGAAAGCTTGCATCTGTAGAGAATCTCCATTAATACAGAGAGTTCATTCTCTGATCTCAGAGAGATAAACTGAGTCTCACACCTTTTAATATCTGAAAGGAGACATTTGCTATCTATTATCTCTGAAGCCTGCAACCTATTAGGCTTCATCTACACAGCAAGAACCTTGGTCTCCACACACCCGCTTTATCTTAATCAAGCAATTTTTTCTACTCACTTCAAGTCCTTAAGGAAATTTTAACTCTTTCAACCAATTGCCAATCAGAAAATATTTGAATCCACCTATGACCTTCATATTATTTAAATAAATGTCCCTAACAAATCTCATGTTGAATTGTCATCTCCAATGTTAGAGGTGGGACTTGGTGAGAATTGCTTGGGTCATGGGGCAGATCCCTCATGGCTTAGTACTGCGGACACAATAGTGAATGAATTCTCAGGAGATATGTATTTTTTTAAATGTGTGACACCTCCTACCCCACTCTCTCATTCCCGTTATTGCCGTGTAACGCAAAAGCTCCTGGTTTGTCTTCCATCATAAGTCAAACCTCCCTGAGGCCTCCTCAGAAGCTGAGCAGATGTTGGTTCCATGCTTTCTGTATAGCCTGCAGAGTTGTGAGCTAGTTAAAATTATTTTCTTCATAAATTACCCAGTCTCAGATATTTCTTTGTGGTAATGCAAGAATGGCCTAACACAGAAAACTAGTACCAAGGAGTGGGGGTATTGCTATAAAGATACCTGAAAATCTGGAAGCAACTTTGGAACTAAGTAACAGAAAGAGTTTGGAAAAGTTTGAAGTGCTCAGAAGAAAACAGGAAGATGAGGGAAAGTTTGGAACTTCTCAGAAACTGGTTAAATTGTTGTGACCAAAATGCTAATAGTGATATGGACAATGAAGTCCGGGCTGATGGGGTCTGAGATGGAAATTAAGAACTTACTGGAAACTGGAGCAAAGTTCACCCTTTTTATGCCCTAACAAATAACTTGGTTGCATTCTCTTCATGTCCTATGGATCTGTGAAAGTTTAAACTTGAGAGATATGACCTAGGGTATTTGGAGGAAGAACTTTCTAAGCAGTAACACATTTAAGATGTAATCTGGCTGCTTCTAACAACCTATACTAAGATTCAAGAGGAAATAAATGACTTGAAGTTGGAAGTAGCATTTAAAAGGAAAGTAGAGCATAAAAGTTTGAAAGATGTGCAGCCTGATCATGTGGCAGAGAAAGAAAGAGTTCTTTTGGGAGAGGAATTCAAGGAGGCTGTGAAGCAACCACTTGCTAGAAAGATTTGCATAACCAAAAGGAATCAAGGGATAATGTCCAAGAAAATGAGTAAAAGGGCTTAAAGGCATTTCAGAGATCTCTAAGGTAGCTATCCCCTTGCAACAGAGGCCCTGTTTTCAGGGTCAACCCAGAGGCACCACTGCCTTGCACCATTTTAAGAAGCTGCTTTTCACATCATGGCCACTCCATCTCCAATTCCAGCCTTGCCTCAAAGGGGCCCAGGTAACTCAGGCTGCTGCTCTAGAGGGAACAAGCTGTAAGCCTTACTGACATCCTTGTGGGTTAAGCCAGTAAGTTCACAGGATGCATAAGTAAAAGAGGCATAGCATCCTCCACCTAGATTTCAGAGGATACATGAGAAAGCCTGGGCATCCAGGCAGAAGCCTGCTGCCAAGGTGGAGCCCTCACAGACAACCTCAACTAGGGCAATGCAGAAGAGAAATGTGGGGTTAGAGGCCCTACACAGAGTCCCCACTGATTCACTGCCTAGTGGAGCTATGAGAATAGAGCTACCATCCTCCATATCACAGAATGGTAGATCCACCAGCAGCTTGCACCCTGTGCCTAGAAAAGTTACAGGCACTCAACTCCAACCTGGGAGAAAAGCCATGAGGGTTGAACCATGCAAAATCTCAGGGGGTGGAGCTGCCCAAGGTCTTGGGAGCCCACCCCTTGCAGCAGTGTGCCTGAATGTAGGTCATGGAGTCAAAAAAGATTATTTTGGAGCGTTAAGATTTAATACTGCCCTGATGAGTTTTGAACTTGCATGGGACTTGTAGCCCCTTTCTTTTGGCTGATTTCTCCCTTTTAGAACAGGAATGTTTACCCAATGCCTATACCGGCATTGTATCTTGGAAGTACATAACTTGTTTTTGCTCTTACAGGCTCATAGGTGGAAAGGAATTGCCTTATCTCAGATGAGACTTTAGACTTTTGAGTTAACACTGAACCAAGTTAAGGCCCAGCTATCCCATTGCTGGGTATATACCCAAAGGATTATAAATCATTCTATTGTAAGGACACATGCACATGTATGTTCATTGTAGCACTGTTTACAATAGCAAAAACTTGGAACCAACCCAAATGCCCATCGATGATAGACTGGACAGGGAAAATGTGGCACATATATACCATGGAATACTATGCAGCCATAAAAAATGATGAGTT
>CAUYLG010058208.1:0-25201 GCA_963573385.1 Cacajao melanocephalus
TTGGGGAGGGATAACATGGGGAGAAATGCCAGATATAGGTGATGGGGATGGAGGCAGCAAACCACATTGCCATGTATGTACCTATGCAACAATCCTGCATGTTCTGCACATGTACCCCAGAACCTAAAGTGCAATAAAATATAAAATAAAATAAAAAAGAAAATTGTGATTTGGCTACATTCAGCCTACATTCCCACATGGCTACATTGGCAGAAGCTGAGTAAGTAAGGTAAATTAATATTCTTCCAAATGCAGTCATAAAAAAGAATGAGAAATCTCTATGCAATGAAATGAATATACGTATGTACAACATAAATTAATAATAATAAAACCCTCCAGAGACACAGAATAACGCATGTAATATGCTACCATTCAATAAAAAATGAAAGTATAAGTTTATATATCTGCTAAAACATGCACAGAATGCTCTGCAAGCATACACAAACAATTGGCAATGCCTGAAGGCAGGACCTGTCTGGGGGACAGGAAGAAGGGAATCACTTCTGTGAATATTAGATATTGAACTATGCAAGTATATACATCTTCAAAAACTAAGTGATTTTAAAAATTCAGAATTACTTAGCTCTAGAAATATAAACATGTATATATAATATACAAATATGTGTATATAACTTTAGAAATATAAATTTATTTCTGTGTATTATATATTCATATGAATATATAATAGTTCTTTCCCTTTTGATGAAATGCTTTGATGAACACATTTAAGGATGGAATGATACAAAGCTAATTCTGTTTGGCACTTAAAAACATCAATCCCCAAATCCCCAAATCTTTCACTGACATTTCTTCTGTTTTTTTTTTGGATGTTGATATGCACTACTGAGTTTCCTTTCTCTGCCTACAAAATTATTCCACCCAAAGAAAGAAATGTCAGAGACACCATATTACCAAATCTAGTGTTAATTCCTGAGAGTTAAAAATTTCTAATTGCAAAGACAAATATTTCTGTTTCATAAGTCAATGAATTATTTTTAAATATTCCCTCTACTTGAATATTATTATACTAGATTGCCAATTATTTTTTTCCACTTGTAGTTGCTATATTGATAACCAGAAAGACTCTTCCTTTGATTGAGGGGCTCAGAAACATCTTACAGAACAACCATCCCAGTTTCCTTCTGCTGATTTTAACTCCTTTGTAATCATCATATCCTTTGATTTCAATTCTGATCGAAGGAAACCCTAATGATCTCAAAAGTGAGTGAATAGCTTCAGTGGACCTTCCTTAACTACTGACTTAGCCTTATTTTATACAGACAAGCCCAGTATCCGGGCAGAAATGGGAGCTATGCACACAAGCCCTTTCAGATGTTAATGCCAAATTGGCTGAACAACCCACCAACCTACTTAGGGGACTTGAGTATTTTTGCTGCGCTGTAAGATAACCCAATGCAAGTATTAAGGGTATAAAACACATGGAGGCAGAAAGACTGTTTGGCAGAAAATTGGAAGAACTTCATAGAGAGAAGAGAAAAAAGAAATGAGGCTAAAAAGTTTTACCTTCACCTAGTTATTTAATTTTTTTGCCCCTTAAAGCAAGGCTGAGGTTTTTATTCATGTCATAGTTTATTTTCTATTAAAAGACATCAAAGAATAAAGCAAGATTTATCTGAATGGGGTATGATTTTTTTAAACTACTGAAATGATAATGATGATAGTTATGCCGATTTTCTGAGCCTTTTAGGTTGGTAACATATTTTTCTCAATGAAAACTGTAATATTATTATAATAGAATTTTTTAAACAAAAACTTTTATTTTTACAAACTGTTATAAAGAATGACTGATATTTTAATAATTCATATTAAAATTGTAAGGCATAACCAAACACAGATGCTCAGTAAAGTTAAATACGTCTATAATGCTTTTTAAAATCAAAATCGTAAAGAAGATATGTGAGCATATTGAAACCATTAAAGTAGGGTGAGTCACTAAAGATGATTAAACAAATATCTTTTTCCTATCTCTTATTTACTTTTTCTAGCTTCAAAACTGTGATCTAGTAAGCCATTGCTTTAGACTAATACACCTACTGTCCCACATGGAAGGGAGCATAACATAGAGGTTAATTAATAATGTCTATTCAAGAGAAAGAGCACCCAAGATCTAATACTAGCATCATCATTTACTAACACTGTGACCTTGGGAAAGAGCCTCATCCATCCTCTCAGGGGTTGAGTTTCTTTATATGTGAAGAGGAATGATTAGATGTAACTACCTAATGAATTTGTTAGGAGTATTGAGTATAACAGCAACTAAAAGAACTTAAAATAGTGTCTGGTGCATTGTAAGCACTTAATAAATATTGGCTATAATTGTTATTACAACTGGACCCAAAGAATTATTTGATTTTCTTGATGTACCCAAAAATATAAGCCCAATTTCCCACCTTCTGAAGGGCAAAACAGAGGAGACTGAGCTGTAATAAAGTTAATCTGCTATTTCTCAACTACCCTGATAGGACAACAGTTAGCCCCACGGACAACTACCGTACCTGAAGAAATTCTAGTGTCAGAGTTTCTATGGCAAAGATCCCTTCCACAGGAAGAGCATGATTTTACTCCTTTCACAAATGTTGCTTCAGTGTACCTCCCAAAATTTTGGTTATATTGATTCAGCAACAGCATGAACAGTTTAGACCTATAGTGTAATAGTTGGTAGTAAGCAAGAAAAGTTATGATTTTGTAGATTATCCAGTTTTACTCATTGTTACAATGGGAGCCATGTTCTCTTATGACTTTCCAGATCCTAAAGAGAAGCAGAACTAACTTGGGCATTATTTTGTCAAACAACTTTTATGCTCTAGCATTTCTCTCCTTTAATTCTAGAACTACTTCACATGTATTAGAACTTTAGATATTTCCCCATGTTTCCTAGGCAATGCTGATATTTTCTCAATCTTTCTCTCTTTATTCTTCTTATTGGCTAATTTCTAGTAGTTTATGGACTCTTTCTTCTGTACCGTGCTGTTAAGCCCTGCCGGTAATTTTTAATGTAATATAATGCATTTTTAGTCCTAGAATTTCCTTACTAAGCACTTACTGGGTACCAGAGGCGACTCTATGTTTTGTTTACACCTTAATTTGTTTAATTATTTTAACAATCCTCATTCCCTGTCATTCACTGACTCACCCGGAACAACTTTGAGTCCTGCAAGCTCCATTCATTATAAGTATCCTACCCAAGTATACCACTTTTAATCTCTTATACTGTATTTTTACAGTACCTTTCCTATGTTTAGGTACGTGACTATCTCCCATTGTGTTACAATTGCCTACAATATTCAGCATAGTACCATGCTCTACAGGTTTGTAGCAAAGGAGCAATAGGCCATTCCATATAGCCTAGGTGTGTTTGTGTAAGTACACTATGATGTTCTCACAATGCTGAAATGGCCTGAAAACACATTTCACAGAATGTGCCCCCATCATTAAACAATGCATGGATAGAGTTTCTTTTTTCTTTTAAATATCTTTTGTTCAGAGTTGTTAGTTGTCACCATCATGAAAGACAGCTGGTCTGGTGGGAGCTCTTCCTCCATTACCAAAAGACAAAAGTCTACTTTTACTTTGTCATTGACTGTCTGAAAATTTTTATATGGATTAATATCATCATTCTACTACATTTATGCAAATTTGTATGCATCCCATTCTTCAAGATTTGTCTATATATTTATAAATATAAAAAATCAGAATACTTAGGAAAAACATACAAGAGCTGAAAGTTTACTTTGTCCTTTAAAGAAGTTACTCATTGTGATTTGCATCCCAGGACTGCCATTTGAAAATCCTTTAACTTGTCTGGTACAAAGCTTTATGTGTTACATGAATGTAAGGATTCTCCCAACATTCATCTTCCAATATTTTATTTTTTACTCACTTTGATGTCAAAGGACTAAACCCTATTGTATGTAAGCAGAACTTTGTTGTCTGGATAGTTCTGATGACATATGTCAGGAATCAGCAAACCTTTTCTTTAAAGATCTCATAGTGAATGTTTTAGGCTCTATGGGCCATAAGATTTATGTTGCAACTCTTCAGCTCTGCCACAGCAGCATGTATGCAGCCACAGGCAAGGCGTAAATGAATGGGCAAAGCTACGTTCCAATAAAACTGTTTATAAAAATAGGCCATGGGCTACATTTGGTGCAGGGGCTATACTTCGTTGGTCCCTGATATGTTACTATGTTGTTCCTTTTTCCTTTTTTTAAGAATGATGGGATATATTTAAGAAGAATGGAGATTAGGTATTATCTAATGTCTCTTTAACAAAATATCCAAGCTTTTAAGCTTATTAAAATCAACATAATGATCATAAAGATTTTATGGATCTTTGACATATTACAGTGTCTTTCAATAGCTTAGATGCTTTTAAATAAAAAGAAAATTTAAGAAACATTGGCTTAAGGCAGGTCAGTTCTTCAGATGAAAGTAACTGTTAGAAAATAGTTCCTTTGTATAGATTGTGAGTCATACTCAAGACAGACACTGAAGAAATTGCTTACAGTTACCATGAAACACGATGCAATTGCATATGAGAGTTTTTCTTAAAATGTACCAGTTGCACCTACCGTATCCTAATTCCCTTTCACAAACTTGGCAAGAATGAACATAAAAGAATTGAAAACAACTTTTTAGTTTTATTATTTATCAATATAAAGAATCACATGAAAGAGTCTAAGTACATAAAATAGATTGCTAATCATTGGGAAAAATGCAGAGGAGAAATCTAACTGAAAAGAAATCATCTCTTCACTCTGAAGGAAGATATTTTTTTTTCTCTCAAACTTAAATCCCTCACAGGCTTGGACACTTGGCTATGAAATTCTAATTTTAAAGACTCTTGGCACGTGGGTCTCCAGCTATGGGATGTCCTGCCAATATTTCAAGAATAAGAGAGTAAGGTGTAGTGCAAATAAAAAAGAATAGATTTTTGTATTATTTGCCCATTGTAATCTACTTAATTGAATCTCACGTTACTGAATCTCACACTACTTCCTATTTTACATACATCACCTCTTCTAAATGTTTCCTTCCCATACTGTGGCCATTTCATTTATTTATAAGTTTATATATGCTGTTTTCTCCTGCTTAGAATGCTCCCCAGACATAGTGTGGATTTCACTTTTGTACTCACATCCTTTTAAACCCAGTTCAATCAGCTCACAATTCTACTTTGTTAACAATCTGTATAATTTACGCTAACTGTTCCAAGTATGAGTCTTATTAAACACTGTTTTACTAGTAGTCCTTGATTGAGAAAAGAATAAAACCTACAGATAAATTGCTAGGACCTCATGAAATATCTCTGCTGCCCTTCTAGGTCCTGGATTCACAAGTTTGAAAATAAATTTAAACACTTTTATCACACGTTTTTGTTCTAGTGTTTTTCTGTGAAGATATAATTTCTCAATTAAATATTAGTTTCATAAAAATAACAACTGCACTTTGAACTATTTTAACCTCTGTATTCCCAGTATGGTATACTTATTAATTATTTGCTGAACCAGGCAATAAATGACTGAATTCAATTTAATTTCTTGTATTGCTTGTCAATATTAAGAGGCAAATAAAAACATTGTGTTCAAATGTGT
This sequence comes from Cacajao melanocephalus, assembly GCA_963573385.1. NCBI lineage: Eukaryota > Metazoa > Chordata > Mammalia > Primates > Pitheciidae > Cacajao > Cacajao melanocephalus. The sequence continues at coordinate 5,616 of CAUYLG010058208.1, forward strand.
GCCTGCAAGTGCATGCATACACATATATGTATATGCTAAATAGTAATACATTCAACTAGTAATGTTATAGCGGACAAAATACTTTACAGAAGTTAAAATAATAGGTAACTCTACAGACTCAAGGAAAGGAACTCCTTGACAAGGTACGAAACAATAAACCACTGTCAGCACATTCCAAATTTTAAGGCACATGCAAGTCACTCAAAGATCTTGCTTAAACATAAAATACAATAAAAATTAAAAAAAAGAAATAAAAAATAAAAGATTCTGATTCATACAATATGGGTGGGGAGAATGAAAAAATTCAAAAATTCTCAAGTGATGATGATACTACTGATCTGAAGACTACATAGGAAGTGGCAAGGCTATAGTCCACCAGGATTCAGATAACTTCCCTTCCACAGTACTTAACTGGAGCTCCTTATTGACATACCAGGAAAAAATGGTAAGAATCAAATATCAGACTGGGTAGCAATATAGATTTAGTTAATAATGTCTTTGTAAATTGGCAAAATATCCAAGTAATGTCACCCAATCATTCAGTGACTTTAATTCACTTCTTAGCCCTCCTCAATATTCTCTATTGCACTATCCTCTTCTGTTAAGAGTTTTCATAAATGTTTTTGTGTTTCATGCAGTTCTCTCTGGCTATAGAGACCCCCAGATTATGGGTGCATTATTTGATGAATAATTATTTTGAGAAAACATCTTTCTACACTTATCTGTGAATGTTTCATAAATATTACTGCTACAGTTTCTAACCTGTTTTATATTTCTTCCTCATTTTCATTGTTTTGGCAGGTTCCAAATAACAGCATAAATCTTATATTTTACCAGGTAACATCACTTTTACCTAAATAAGAAATGACTTCCCTCTCTATGTGAGAGGAGGGACAATATATTTGCTGTATGATTCTATATAGGAAAGACTGACTTCTGAGATGCATTTTGGAAAGTCATAAATCTTCAAAACCATAGTATACTCTTTTCACATTGATTCTCTTGTTTCTACTTTAAAATAGTCCAGTGAAATCAAATACCCTTTAGTAGAGCAGCTGTTTGTAGGGAAGTGGCAGAGGAAAACAGTTATCTCAGCCCTCTAGATGAGGGATAAATTCTCCTCTGATTTAACTCTCTATTAATTGGACATGTCTTTAGTATCTTTCTTGATCATATTCACAACTAGTTTACTCATATAACAAAACATCAGAGCACCAGGTTGGGAGAGGAGGCATTTTTCATATACATATACACAACACACTATGGTTTACACTGTGACCCCACTTCCTATTTTTGGTTATAACATGGATTTCCAGGTCACATATAGGTTGCAAAGACCTCAATCTTGTATATGTTCATGTAGCTTTAAAGGACTACGTGGTTGTCCCTAGAGAAACTGACACTCATGCTACCAGAAAAATAATGTACAATTCAAATGAAACAAAAGCCCTCCATAAACGTATCCCACATTCTGATCACTCATCTTTGGCCTTTCTCTTCGGCTTTTTTTTTTTCCCCACTCACCAACCCTTTAAAATTTACCAATCTAGGACTCTGTCCGTAATCTTATTTTCCTCCATTTATGTACTCTTTTTCTGTTCAAGCTCATTTGGTCATTACTGAAACTCTTCAGAAATTATTCAGATTTTCCTGGTCCAGATCTCCTCCTTGAGGCCCCAAGCCTTTATAACTTATTGCCTACTAGATAGCTCTGCCTGAATGTACCATGCACATCACATATGAACCATGTTCAAGTTTATCATCAAGTCCTCTAGTAGTCTCCAAAGTAACTAGTGAAAACAAATTCATTCTGAGTATATTTCAGGAGTTATCCTAAACTCTTTGTCTTCATCACTTCTGATATCCAATCAATCATTAAATCTTAACTGATGAAATTCCTAAATATTTCTAAATTTATCCTTTGTCTTATTATTTACTATAACTACTTTAATTCAGAAATTCATGATTCCTTACCTGGACCTTTGTAATATACTCTCTATTGCTCTTCCTACCTACAGAGTTAACATTCTTTAATTCATTTTCCATACTGCTTCGGGAGTATCTTTCTAAAGCACAACTGTTGTCACTATCTAGCTTTAAATCATTGAATGGCTCCCCACTAGCTATAAGGTAGCATTCAAATGGCTTATCATTTGGTCTTTTTTGTCTACTTTAGTTTTATTTCCTGTTTCTTTCCAATCTGTATTTCTTCCTCTAATTATTCACAGATCTTCATTTTTTCTTATTACTCCGGTCCTATGTATGCACTTTTCTGCCTTTAATCCTACTGTAGCTGCTTGAGAAATATTACTTATGCATTAAGACTCACCCTGATTCTAATTTTGCCGCGGAAGTACTATGTATCTTCCTGTTCACATTATCTTGTCTGTGTAGTTCTATTATATTTTCATGCTGCTGTGAGATTACTTGTCTGTTTCCCACAGAGGATCGTAAGTATTTGGCCTCACATGCTTTCTGGCACAGAACATCTGTTCAATAAATATCTCAAAATTATTCATGTGATTGTTTGTCCAGTGCATTTTAGCAATTTGTTTTCTATAGCACATCTAATATGTCTTGTCATTCTTGATCAAAAATACATCAATCTATTCTAATTTATACATTCATTTAAGTAGCTTCTGAATAAGGGCCCCTAGCAGAAATTTTTTATCAGATACTAGTACCAGGAACAGCTGTGCATCTCCTAAACAATTGGTTTGTTTGTGAATCTTCAAACAATCGTTTGTAGTACTGTGAATCTTGAAACTGATTGTTTTTCCCTCTTTGCTTTGTGACTAAAAGAAATTCAGAGTCAAATGTGTAGCTCACCTCTAAAAATACTACATAAACTTATGATGAAGATTTTGGTATACTAAACTTAGCTTGTTTTATTTTCTATCATTATTTTCTCTTATACCAGATAGTCTCATCAATTTATCCTTTCTTTTCTTTTTTTTGAGACGGAGTCTTGCTCTGTCACCCAGGCTGAAGTGCAGTGGCCCGATATCAGCTCACGGCAACCCCTGCCTCCCAGGTTCAAGTGATTCTCCTGCCTCAGCCTCCTGAGTAGCTGGGGCTACAGGCATGCACCAGCACAGCTAGCTAAGTTTTGTTTTTTTAGTAGAGAGAGGGTTTCACTATGTTGGCCAAGCTTCTCTCAAACTCCTGACCTTGAGTAATCCACCCACCTTGACCTCCCAAAGTGCTGGGATTACAGGAGTGAGCCACTGCGCCCAGCCCAATTTATCCTTTCTATATTTATGTGGTTTGTAAGAAACATTAACTTTTAAAATATATGTAATTAATGAATAAAATTTAATTACTATTCACAAATTGAAATATTCCATATTGTGATATTCAACCCTTTATATCCTAATCCTGTTGAGAAAAGTGTTGCGAATAACATAATCAATCTCCCACTTCTTTGAATTATCCATGATGTGTGTTTATTTTAAGCCTTGGTCAGTTAACAGGTTTCTGAATATTCTTATTTTGCTCTCACTCTGAGAAATTTATATTCTACTTGGAATACAATTTATTGAGATAAAGTTATCATTTCTTTGTAAGTAGCACTTGTAACCTTTAGTTTCTATGTGCCTATCATTGTAATTAAGAATGCTATATTCCATCATGTTACAATCATTATTGTTGGAGAGTTACTGATAAACTTCCTAAAGTCAGATAATTTTTGCTTAAAATTGAAAGTCTTGAACTTTGTGGTAGTTACATTGAGTATTCACTTTACAATAGTTAGTTAAGTTGTATGTGGATTTTGTGTGAGTTTTTGTAAATGTATCATAATTCACAATAAAAAATTTTTCAAAACTAATATTACTAAAACCCAAGCCAGATATAAAATTAGTTATAAATATAATCCTGGGGAGATACATAAACACATTTAGGAATTATGAAAATATGTATTCAGCTTGGTCAACTAGTTGATCTGAACTAATTCTATTGCTAAGAACAACTAGAAAAGTTTGATAAAAATTGTTTTTAAAAATATGAGAATATTGGTGAGCTACAAAGGACAACATGAATATCTGGAACAAAAGTGCAGAGAAGAAAACCCAGAAAGGCAAGCCTGATATTTGGACTACCTTTCTCCAGAGACAGTAGTTAATTCTACAAGAGAAGGTTCAGAGGCTGAGAAGCTAAGCTGAGCTTTCGACAGCATTGTGAGCTTAGGAGGGTGCAAACTAGAATGTAGAGGCTTCCAAGGAGAGGGAGGGCCCTAGAAATCTCCAAATTTTAGGAGATCTCCACGTAAGGACTGAGGGTAAATTGAACTAAATTAAAAGTCTTAAACTTTGTGGTAATTACATTGAATATTCACTTTACATTTAGACTTCAAATTACCTCTATAATTTTTCAAATACCAACAACTGGCATGAAATTTAAAAGATTAGGTACACAGAGAGACAAAACTATGAGATGGAAACCAAAGAACACCACAGATTATATAACAGATGCTTAGATCATCTAGCTAGTAATATTTCAGAAACAATCACAGATTGTTTAAATCATACATAACAATTTATTGGGTGGTTTAAATTATCTGTAAAAGTCAAATGTATGACAGTAATAGCACAAAGTACAAATGTATAAATCAAAGTATAGTTTGGAAGATTCTTACGTTATAAGGAAGTGCTGTAATATTAATTTAAAGTAGACAGTGATAAGTTAAGGATACATATTATGATAACTAAAGAAGTCACTGAAAATAAAAGAGTTACAGATAAAAATTCAAAAAAGGAGATAAAATGAAATATTTAAAAATTGACTAGTCAAAAAGAAGGTAGAAAGAAATAATGGAGTCTCAAGAAAAGACAGAATAGGAAACAAGAAGCAAAATGATTGTTTTAAACCCAACCATACCGATAATCATTCAAAAGGTAATGAACTAGATACGTCAATTAAAAAGCAGAGAGTTTTAGAATGGAAAAAAGCAATGCCCAATTTTATGTTATTTAGAAGTAAATGCATTAAATGTAAAGACATAAACATATTAAAAGAAAAATATGAAAACAGTAAGCATAAGAAAGAAGTATTTATATTAATAAGGCAATGTGGATATCAAGAAAAGCACAAGAGACATAATTACATAATGACAAATGAGCGTATTCATTAAAAAGACCTATCAATTCTATTTCAAGAATGAGCAAATACAGTCTGTGAGCTAAATCTGGGCTGCTACCTCTTTTTTTCTTTTTTTTAAATTTTACTTTAAGTTCTGGGATACATGTGCAGAACGTGCAGGTTTGTTATATAGGTATACATGTGCTATGGTGCTTTGCTGCATTCATCAACCTGTCATCTAGATTTTTAAGTCCTGCATGCATTAGGTGTTTGCTGTTCCTCCTCTTTTCCCCCCTCCCCCATATGGCATGGTGTGTGATATTCCCTTCACTGTGTACATGTGTTCTCATTGTTCAACTGCCACTTATGAGTGAGAACATGCACTGTTTGGTTTTCTGTTTCTATGTTCGAGAAACATAGAATGATGGTTTCCAGCTTCAACCATGTACCTGCAAAGGACACGAACTCATTCATTTTTATGGCTGCATAGTATTCCAATGTGTATATATGCCACATTTCCTTTATCCAGTCTCTCATTGACATTGGGTTGGTTCTAAGTCTTTGCTATTGTACATAGTACTGCAATAAACATATATGTACGTATGTCTTTATAGTAGAATGATTTATAATCCTTTGGTTATATACCCAGTAATGGGATTGCCAGGTCAAATGGTATTTCTAGTTCTAGATCCTTGAGGAATCACCACACTGTCTCCCACAATGGTTGAACTAATTTACATTCCCCCTAACAGTGTAAAAGCATTTCTATTTCTCCACATCCTCTCCAGCATCTGTTGTTTCAGACTTTTCAATGATTGCCATTCTAACTGGCATGAGATAGGATCTCATTGTGGTTTTGATTTGCATTTCTCTGATGACCAGTGATGATGAGCTTTTTTTCATGTGGTTTTTTTGGCTACATAAATGTCTTCTTTTGAGAAGTGTATGCTCATATCATTTGCCCACTTTTTGATGGGGTTGTGTGTTTTATTCTTATAAATTTGTTTAAGTTCCTTGCAGATTCTGGATATTAGACCTTTGTCAGATGGATAGATTGCAAAAATTTTCTCCCATTCTGTAGGTTGCCTGTTCACTCTGATGATAGTTTCTTTAGCTGTGCAGAGCTCTTTAGTTTAATTAGATCCCCTTTGTCAATTTTGGCTTTTGTTGCCGTTGCTTTTGATGATTTAGTCATGAAGTCTTTTTCCATGTCTATGTCCTGAATGGTATTGCCTAGATTTTCTTCTAGGGTTCTTACGGTTTTAGGTTTTATGTTTAAGTCTTTAATCCATCTTGAGTTAATTTTTGTCACTGCTTCTTTTTTTAAATGAAGTTATATGAATGCAGCCATGCTTATTTTGTTACATACTGTTTTTGTCTACTTTAGAGCTACAAAGACAGATGTGGGTTGTGACAGAGACAGTATGGCCCCCAAAATCTAAATTGTTTACTATTTGGCCCCTTATTTTTTTAAATGCCAAGTTGATTATGTGCATATAAACTAACAGCAGAGCTTCCAAATACACAAGAAAAAAACCTGAAAAAAACTAAAGAAAAAAGCAAGAATTTCTAAATATTTAGCAATCAGGTGGCACATTTCTAAATAATCCCTGAATCATAAAATATTAGCAAAGCAAATCAAGAAATATAAAAAAAGTTTAACATATCAAGGCTAAGGATTTTTTGTACCAGGATTGGTCTAATGTTGTAAAGTCAAACAATGTAATTTACCACATTAACAGAACAAAGAAAATCATATGACAATTTTACTAGATCCAAAAATCACTAGAAATAATTCAATACCTATTTATGATTATTTAAAATCTCAGAAAACTAAAAGGAAAAGACAACTTATCAATCTGACCAAGGGCATCTACAAAAATTTTCAGCTAATCAGTATATCTAATGGTAAAAAAAAAAAAAACAACTGAACATTTTACCCCTAAGACAAAGATTTTTTGCTTTTACCACTTATATTCGACATTTTACTAACCTGTACAGCAAGAACTAACCATGAAACAAGGCGAGAAAAGTAATAAAATTTATAAAAATTGAAAAGAAAGAAATAAAACTGTCTTTATTTGAAGATGAAATGATAGTCAATTTAGGAGGTCTAAAGGCATCTACAAAACAACTATGGGAGTTAAATGAATTTAGTAAACTCACAGGACACAGATTCAGTGCTACCCCTATTAAATTACCAATGTTGTTTTCCATAGAATTAGAAAAAATTATTCTAAAATTCATATGAAATCAGAAAAGAGCCCAAAGAGCCAAAGCAATCCTAAGCAAAGTGAACAAAAACACAAGCATCACATTAACTGACTCCAGCTATATTACAAGGCTACAGTAACCAAAACAGCATGGTACTGGTACAAATATAGACACATGGACCAATGGAACAGAACAGAGAATCCAGAAATAAAACTGCACACCTACAACTAACTGATCTTCAACAAAATCAACAAAAAGAAGCAATGGGGAAAGGACTCTCTATTCAATAGATGATGCTGGGGAAATTGGCTAATCATATGCAGAAGTGACCAATAAACATATGAAAAAATGGTTGCCATCACTAACCATCAGAGAGATGTAGATCAGATCAAAACCACAATGAGATACCATCCCACATCAGTTAGAATGGCCATCTGTAAAAAGTCAAAAGATAACAGATATTGGCGAGGATGGAGAGAGCAAAAGGGGCAAGAGCTGCAAAACTTTCTATTGGGTACTATGTTTACTATCTGGGTGATGGGATCAACCAAAGAGCAAATCTCAGCATCACAAAATACATCCTTATAACAAACCTGCACATGTACCCCCTGAATCTAAAATAAAACTAAAAATTTTAAAAATAAAAGAAGAATTTTAAAACAATAAGCAAAAATCTAATCTTTTTTCTTGTTCAGTTTAAACTTATTTTGTTAAGCCTGTGTTATTATATTTTTCACTAAGATTCATTTAAATTAAGCCTCAAGAGTGTGGAGTAAAATTAATTAACATGTATATATTAAAGAACATGTCTATATTTTTTTTTTAAATGCAGACCTTCTATTCAGCTCTTCTATTTTCATAATGCCATTTGTTGAATATTTTCTCCTAGTTCAGCATTTAACACTGAGTCCATTCTGTAGATCATGCTTTTGGATTCTTATTACAATTTGTTAAGTTATCATTATCATTTTATAAAGAAAGAAAGAAATTGAGATTTAAAAATAAATCAGTTATATTCTTATGTATAAGTAACAAATGTTAAAATTTTAAAATATATATTTAAAAAGCATAAACACATAAAATACTTATGAACATTTAAAATATATATAAGACCTCTAAAATAAAAACTATAAATAATTTAGGTAAATTAAAGAATGCCTAAATAAATTGAGAGATGTACTATGTTTATGGTCTAGCAATAATATTGCTAAGATATTCTTATCAATTTTATCTATTCAAATCAATCAAAATCCAACAAGCTTTGTGTTGAAATGAACAAAATAATTCTAAAAGTTACATGGAATTTCAAAGTATTTAGACTAGCCGAAACAATCTTGAAAAATAAGAACAAAGTTGGAGGAATTAACTTTTTTTAAAAAAAGGGAATAGGACAATTCAGAAAGGAAGATATAAAAAGAGCAATAACTACATAAGAAAATGCTGAATATCAATTACTATGGAAAAAAGTAATGGAAACATAAATTAGACTTAAAATATTTTTAAAATACATTGAAGAGAGGAAAGAAAATGACTTGAAAATAAGAAATGAAGAGGTACAACGGATCAGAAAATTAGATACAGAAAAATGTGCAAGAATATTTAGTATAATTGGAGTTCTTAAAGGTGAAAAAATTACAACATGTCTAATATTTACAACTATAATCCAAGAAACCTTTATGGATATAAAAGACCTGAATCTACACATTGAAAGAGGTAGGCAACCCCTAAATCCAAACTACTAAATATTGCTTGGATTTATCAACTCCTTTCTATCTTCACTGCTACTCCTGTAGCTCAGGCCTGCATCACGTTCCTCCTGGATCACTGCAGGCTCCTCACTAGTGTCTCTGTCCAATCTTGCTCCTTTTTCTTGACTGCAGCCAAAGCATGCCTGAAAAAATGGCAAATCTGATAATGCCTTCACTGATTATAACCTTTTTCAGTAGTCTTTATTGCCCATCGTTTCAAGCTCTTAATAGGACTTACAAGCCCTTTGTCACATAGCCTCGCTTACCTGTCTAGTCTGCATTTATTTCCATCTCTTACAGCATCTCTTCCACTTCTCTGCATTGCCTTTTCACAATGCATATTTCACTAAGCTACAAGTCTTTGGAGGGCAGTAATCACTACTCACTCATAGCAGTACTCCTAGCACCTACTACAGGGCTATAACATGGTAGAAGAATTGGCAAAATAAATAACGATGTCCAGTTGAACTTAAATATCAGATAAACAACAAAGAATATTTTAGTATAAGTATGTACTAAGTATTCCATGGAACATATGTATATCAAAAATTTATTTATTGTTTATCTGAAGTTCAAATTTAATTGGCTGTCCTGTATTTTTGTTTGCTAAATCTGACATCCTACAAGATAGGCATCCAGGAAGCATTATACTTTATAATAACAGCATTCTGGTTTTACATTGAGGTGAAATAGGTACTGTGGAGAGCAGAGGTTCAAGAATCAAGAAATAAATTGCTATTTAAAAAATTGTTACATAGCTTTCTTACTACTTTCAAAGAGGCAAGCAGAACAGAGATATTGTGTGTTTCATAGTCATTGATTTAGTTCCCAGTCTTTTTTTAAAAAGTAACCTCCTAATATGAATTTTGTGTGTGTGTGTGTGTGTGTGTGTGTATAAATATATATATAAAACAAAGTTTTGAAATTTGTTCCAGTTATATTTTACAGCCCTGTTCACTGTATAACTTTAATCATGTGGCAGAGAATTTGTTCTCATACAGAAAACCCTGCTTTCAAGAGCAGATTTTGGCAATGACTAAGCTCCAGGATGCTGAAGAATGGAATATGTCCTAAAAATTAAAACAATGCCATTTCTAGGTAGCTTCTGATTCCTGAAATGTACTTATCCTATCTGCTGAAGTCCTGAATCCACTAGGTTTATGCCTTTGAAAGAGGGTGGAGCCATGCCATGAAAGCAAGGACTACAGGCAAAAAGTAGAGAATTCAGTGTACTCAATGGAACAGAAACTTTGTCATCTTCTTAAGAGGTATGATGGAAATGTGAATGTCAGCTTATCAGCAATGGCATTTATTGATATCATGCTGAATTTTTAAAAAATAGGTCCATTGATCGTTGCTATGCTAGGCTATTTAAACTTCAGTATAATGCAAAAATGAAGAATTTAATCCTTGGTATCAGATACTTAACCTCAATCACTAATTAAATCTGTGTGGTAGATTGTATTTCTCAAAGGTAGTTCTAATAGGAACTCCTATCCTACATTTTCTTTTGTGATGTGAGTTTGCCACAATCCCGTATAAGGTGATGTCCATGTCTCCAGTTCCTGAATCTGGGCAGGCTCTGTAACTGCTCTAATCAATAGAACATAGTGGCAATGACACCCTGCCACTTGGGGGCACTGCTCTTCACTGGCATTCATGCTTTGTGCCTTATGTATGCCAATCCCCATCTAAAGAGTACAAATACTTTGAGATCACAATGCTGTGAGAAGCCGAAGCCATGTGGATAAGCCTTAGAGGATGAGACACCATGTGGAGAAGAGAAGTCAAGGAAATGGAAGTGGCAAATATGTCATGAAGAAGCCTTCTTGAAAGTGATTCTTCCGGGCCCAGCTGCCTTAGCTGATACCATGTGAAAAAAGAGACAAAACACCCAGCCAGGCCCTCCTGAATTCCTGACCACCAAAAATGTGAGCAAAGTAAAACTACTATTTCAAGTCTCAAGCAAAGTAATCGATTACAAAAGTAATCTGTGACCTTGGTTACCTCTCTAGCTCTTCGGAGCCTCAACATTTTAGCCTAGTCAACCCAACTTCTATCTTTACAACTATCGCCACCCTTATCATTACAGTAGCTCTTGAAAGCCAAAAAATAAATTATTTGATCAAGTACTATTTGTAAATAATACTTTGTGGTTATAGGTTGCTGAGTTTTAGAATTTTGTGTTTAAATCCTTATTATATCACTTAACAATCATGACATTGGGCAAGTCACACAAATTCGCTAAGACTCAATATACTCGTCTGTAAAATAAAGACTGTGGTTTCTATTTACCATGTTGTGATGAGAATTTAATGACATAATATATGTAAACCAGGGACTCTCAAGCCCAAGGCCACGAACCAGTAACCAGTCCATGAACAGGTAACCAGGCTTGTTAGGACCCAGGCTGCACAGCAGAAGGTGAGCAGCGGGTGAGAGAGCGTTACTGCCTCAGCCTCACCTCCTGTTAGGACACCATTCGATTCTCCTAAGACCGCGAACCCTATTGTTATGCAAGGGACCTAGGTTGCACTCTCCTTAAGAGAAACTAAGGAGAGGTGCTATAATCATTTCCCTTCAAGGCTGCACACTCTACAAGGACAGGAGCCATAACTATCACTCTACAAGGGTAGGAGCCATAACTAACGCATCATGACCTGAGTTGGAACAGTTTCATCCCAAAACCCTCCGCTCACACTGCCCCTACCTGTGGAAAAATTGTCTTCCATAAAACCAATGCCAAAAAGGTTGGGGACCACTGATGTAAGATATTTAACAGAGTACTCAATACATTAATGAGAGTTGCTGCAATTAGGAATAAAATTTATGAAATAACTCCATAAAACTTCAATCTAACTTGAGAGATCACTTGTCAAAATAATAGCTGAACTTACATTGAAATTATTTTGCATTTTCCTATGACAAATTTTATTATTATCTAACAATGGTTATCTAACAATTAGAATTGTTAATTATGATCTGATATCTTGACACCCAAAACGCTAGCACTGAATGCGTAAATGTTATTTATGCTTGTAGATCACTGCACAATTAAAACATATTCCCAATTACATTATCTTGGTTTGACCTCACAGCTTTGCAGTGGAATATTGAGACAGCTTTGCAGTGGAATATTGGGGCAGCATTACTCAGCCAACTTACAGATGACAAACTAGACCAATAAGGATCTATAACCAGAAAGCGGGAGAAGTAAAATCAGAAAAAAAAGTTCTCATTTTGTTTTTTTAATAAGTACTCCTTAGAGAGATAATGAAAATGTTCTTTCCTACTCTACCAATAAGAATTTTGCCTATTCTAGATCAAACTTAATATAATTATCAGATTCTCTGTTGATATCCCCAATTCAGAAGAGATCTCCCTCATGAACTCCTATACTTCCTCCATTACATATACTTATACCCCCCATGACATTTGACATTGCATGACAGATACACCTGTATCTCTGTTAACAAATGTCTGGGAGAAGTGCTGCAGTGAGATGTGCTATAATCATTTCCCTTCAAGGCTGCACACTCTACAAGGATAGGAGCCATATCCGTCTCTCTGCTTGCTTTGCTGTTCACCTGGCACTAAGCACAGTGTAGGTATTCAGTGAATACATACTGAAAGAATAAATGAAGGTGTGAATTTGCACCAGAGCTTGGAACTTCAATTCTTAGCATAGAAATATAAAAACTAAGTTCCATGTAGCCAAGGAGTATGTATATAGGTACGTGGGAGATCTCTCAGTACGAGACAATGGTCTGGATTAAGAAGTAAAAGCCAGCTCAGAATGGGACTAAGCAATGCCAAGGGGCTAGGCAAGGTAGAGCATCTCTGGAAGCTGCCAGGATGAAGGCTGCTAGAACCAAGTAGTGGGGAAAGGTTTCGGGAGTAAGAACACGATGTTCAACATAGGATAGGCAGGGAAGTATCCAGAACTGAAACTATGATGGGGATTTAGTTCAGAGACTAGAGTGATATTCAAAGGAGAAAATCCTCCTTCACAGGAGTACTGCCAAAGTCCAACATTATAGCCTTGTTCTATTCACGTAAGTCATGACTGAGGGTTTTATTTTCAGTAATGTTTGCTCGTATTAGAATCTCAATTAGTGTCTGAATAAATAAACGAGGGATGGAAAAACCTTTATTTTAGGATAATTACAATTGTTTAGAAGAAAAATAGTTTGATAGAATTAGAGGTTGGATGTTAGTGAAACAATAATAAGAAGAGTTTATGGGCTGCGTGTCTGCAAAGCTAGCTACAGTGAGTTCGCATGTATGCAGGTGAATTTTTAGAAGCAGACAAAGAAAGCCTCTAGTGGAGAAATTTGAATAAAGTTCTATATGGAAATTTATGATGAATTTTAAACGGGCCTGGATTCTGGCAAAAATTCTATATACAATAATTTGAATGAAGGAAATAGTTTTATATAAATGGATTATAATTGCAGCATTTTTATGATAACAAAAATAGTGGAATAATCTAAATACTTAAAACTAGAGATTTGTTGCTGGGCACAGTGGCTTGCACCTGTAATCCCAGCACTTTGGTAGGCCGAGGCAGGCAGATCACCAGGAGAGGCATTCAAGATTAGCCTGACCAACATGGTGAAACCCCATCTCTACAAAAAATACAAAATGTAGCTGAGTGTGTTAGTGCATGCCAGTAATCCCAGCTACTCAGGAGGCTGAGGCATGAGAATCGCTCAAACCTGGGAGGCAGAGGTTGCAGTGAGCCGAGATCGCACCACTGCACTCCAGCCTGGGGACAGAGTAAGACTCTGTCTCAAAAAAAAAAAAGATAGATTGATTTATTAAATGAATTATTGTATATGCAAACAACTAAATATAATGCCTGTAATATTATATAAGTACAGTTGATTGAGAGAGACGGTTATTATTTATTTTAGAGTGACTAAGGGGTTATATTATTTGTGTATAAATACAGATAGAAAAATGTCTTAAAGACATTTTTATACAAAATGCAATCAATGGTTGTATCTGATTTGTAGATTTGATAGCTTTTATTCTTTTTTAGTTTGCATTTTTTAATTCTTCTACAATGAACACACAGTACTTATGAAAAACAAACAGTAATGTGCTTAAATTGAGCTTATGTTGCAGGAATCAAAATTGGATAGGCTTTTTGTTTCCAGAACTCATGAAAGTTAAGCAAATTAAAGATGAGCCTTTAAAAATCACATAAAAAGGTCCCAGGCAAAATGGCCAAATAGGAACACCTCTGGTCTGCAGCTCCCAGCAAGACCAGAGGTGATTTCTGCATTTCCAACTGAGGTTCATCGCACTGGGACTGGTTCAACAGTGGGTGTAGTCCACGGAGGGTGAGTAGAGGCAGGGTGGGGTATCACCTCACCAGAAAGTGCCAAAGGAAGCCATGAGGGACTATGCCGTGAGAGACGATTCTATCCAGCCCAGATACTATGCTTTTCCCATGATCTTCACAACCCACAGGCCAGGATATTCCCTTGGGTGCCTACACCACCAGGGCCCTGAGTTTCAAGCACAAAACTGGACAGCCATTTGGCAGACACCGAGCTAGGTGCAGGAGGTTTTTTTCATACACAAGTGGCACCTGGAATGCCAGCGAAACAGAACCATTCACTCCCCTGGAAAGGAGACTGAAGCCGGGGAGCAGAGTGGTCTTGCTCAGTGGATCCCACCCCCACCGAGCGCAACAAGCTAAGATCCACTGGCTTGAAATTCTTGCTGCAAGCACAGCAGTCTGAAGTTGACCTGGGATGCTCCAGCTTGGTGGAAGGAGGGGCGTCCACCATTACAGAGGCTTGAGTAGGTGGTTTTCCCCTCTCAGTGTAAACAAAGCCTCCAGGAAGTTTGAACTGGGAGGAGCCTACCTCAGTGTGGCAAAGCTGCTGTAGCCAGACTGCCTCTCTAGATTCTTCTTCTCTGGGCAGGGCATCTCTGAAAGAAATACAGCGGCCCCAGTCAGGGACTTATAGGTAAAACTCCCATCTCGCTCCTATAGAGCACCTGGAGGAAGAGGCAGCTGTGGGCACAGCTTCAGCGGACTTAAACGTTCTTGCCTGCCAGCTCTAAAGAGACAGTGGATCTCACAGCACAGTGCTCAAACTCTGCTAAAAGACAGAGTGCCTCCTCAAGAGGGTCCCTGACTCCTGTGTCTGAGGACAGCGAGACACCTCCCAGCAGGGGTCAACAGATACCTCATACAGGAGAGCTCTGGCTGCAACTGACAGGTGCCCCTCTGGTACAAAGCTTCCAGAGGAAGGAGCAGGCAGCAATCTTTGCTGTTCTGCAGTCACCACTAGTGATACCCAGCAAACGGGGTCTAGAGTGACCTCCAGCAAACTCCAGCAGACCTCCAAAAGAGGGGCTTGACTGTTACAGAAAGCAATAGCATCAACATCAACAAAAAGGATGACCATACAAAAACCTCATCCAAAGGTCACCAACATCAAAGACCAAATATAGATAAATCCAGGAAGATGAGGAAAAACCAGTGCAAAAAGGCTGAAAATTCCAAAAACCAGAATGTCTCTTCTCCTCCAAAGGATCACAACCCCTCACCAGCAAGGAAACAAAACTGGATGGAGAATGAGTTTGATGAATTGACAAAAGTAGGCTTCAGAAGGTGGGTAATAACAAACTTCTTTGAGCTAAAAGAGCATATTCTAACCCAATGCAAGGATGCTAAGAACCTTGATAAAATGTTACAGAAACTGCTAACTAGAATATCCAGTTTAGAGAAGAACATGAATGACCCAAAGGAGCTGAAAAACACAGCATGAGAACTTCATGAAGTGTACACAAGTATCAATAGCTGAATTGATCAAGTGGAAGAAAGGATATCAGAGATTGAAGATCGACTTAATGAAATAAAGCGTGAAAATAAGATTAGAGGAAAAAGAATGAAAAGGAATAAACAATGCCTTTAAAAAATATGGGGCTATGTGAAAAGAGCAAACCTACGTTTGATTGGTATACCTGAAATTGAAAGAAAGAATAAAACCAAGTTGGAAAACAAACTTCAGGATATTATCCAGGAGTACTCCCCCAACCTAAAAAGACAGGCCGACATTCAAATTTAGGAAATACAGAGAACACTACAGACATACTCATCAAGAAGAGCAACCTCAAGACACATAATCGTCAGATTAACCAAGGTTGAAATGAAGGAAAAAATGTTAAGGGTAGCCAGAGAGGAAGGTCTGGTTACCCACAAAGGGAAGCCCATCTGACTAACAGCTGATCTCTCTGCAGAAGCTGTACAAATCAGAGGAGAGTGGGGAATAGTCAACATTCTTAAAGAAAAGAATGTTTAAATCAGAATTTCATATCCAGCCAAACTAAGCTTCTTAAGTGAAGGAGAAATAAAATCCTTTACAGACAAGCAAATGTTGAGGGATTTTGTCACCACCAATACAACCACCACCAATGCAACAAGAAGAGCTAACTATCCTAAATATATATTCACCCAATACAGGAGCACCCAGATTCAAAAGGCAAGTTCTTGGAGATCTACAAAGAGACTTTGACTCCCACACAATAATAATGGGAGATTTTAACACCTCACTGTCAATATTAGACAAATTAACAAGACAGAAAATTAACAAAGATATTCAGGACTTGAACTCAGCTCTGGACCAAGCAGACCTGATAGGCATCTACAGAACTCTCCACCTCAAATCAACAGAATATACATTCTTCTCAGCACCACATAGCATTTCTTTTTCTAAAACTGACCACATAAAAGGATATGCAAATGCAAAAAGAACAGAAATCATAACATAACAGTCTCTGAGACAACAGTGCAATCAAATTAGAACTCAAGATTAAGAAACTCACTGGGAACTGCACAGCTACATGGAAACTGAACAAGCCGCCCTGAATGACTACTGGGTAAATAACGAAATTAAGGCAGAAAAAAATAAATTCTTTGAAACCAATGAGAACAAAGACACAATGTACCAGAATCTCTGGGACACAGCTAAGGCAGTGTTAGAGGAAAATCTATAGCACTAAATGCCCACAAGAGAAGGCAAGAAATATCTAAAATTGACACCCTAACATCACAAATAAAAGAACAAGAGAAGCAAGAGCAACCAAATTCAAAAGTTAGCAGAAGACAAGAAATAACTAAGATCAGAGCAGAACTGAATGAGATAGACACACACCCTTCAAAAAATCAATAAAATCCAGGAGCTGTGGTTTTTTTTTTTTTGAAAAGATTAACAAAATAGATCAACCACTAGCCAGACTAAAAAGGAAAAGAGAAGAATCAAATAAACACAATAAAAAATGATAAAGGCGATATCACCACCAATCCCGCAGAAATACAAACTATCATCAGAAAATACTATAAACACTTCTATACAAATAAAGTAGAAAATCTAGAAGAAATGGAAAATTCCTGGACACATACACCCTCCAAAGACTGAACCAGGAAGAAGTCAAATCCCTGAATAGACCAATAACAAGTTCTGAAATAGAGGCAGCAATTAATAGCCTACCAACCAAAAAAAAAAAAAGACCAGGACCAGATGAATTCACAGCCAAATTCTACCAGAGGTGCAAAGAGGAGCTGGTATCATTCCTTCTAAAACTATTCCAAACAATAGAAAAAGAGGGAATCCTCCCTAACTCATTTTATGAGGCCAATATCATTCTGTCAAAACCTGGCAGAGATACAATAAAAAAAAAAAAAAAGAAATTTCAGGAGAATATCCCTGATGAACATTGAAGCAAAAATTCTCAAGAAAATACTGGCAAAGTGAATCCAGCAGCATCAAGGTGGCTTCATGCCTGGGATGCAAGGATGGTTCAACATATGCAAATCAACAAATGTAATCCTTCACATAAACACAACCAATTACAAAAACCATCTGATTATTGAAACAGATGCAGAAAAGGCCTTTGATAAAATTCAACACCCTTCATGCTAAAAACACTCAATAAACTAGGTATTGATGGAATGTATCTCAAAATAATAAGAGCTATTCATTACAAGCCCACAGTCAATAGCATATTGAAAGGGCAAATCTAGAATCATTCCCTTTGAAAACCAGCACAAGACAAGGATGGCCTCTCTCACCACTCCTAGTCAATACAGTATTGGAAGTTCTGACCAGGACAAATAGGCAAGAAAAAGAAATAAAGGTATTCAAACAGGAAGAGAAGAAGTCAAATTGTCTGTGTTTTTAGATAACATGATTGTATATTTAGAAAACCCTATTGTGTCAGCCCCAAAACTCCTTAAGCTGATAAGCAACTTCAGCAAAGTCTCAGGATACAAAATCAATGTGCAAAAATCACAAGCATTACTACACACCAATAATAGACAAACAGCCAAATCATGAGTGAACTCCCATTCACAATTGCTACAAAGAGAATAAAGGGTAATTGTACTTAGGAGTACAATTTACAAGGGCTGTGAAGGAACTCATTAAGGAGAACTACAAACCACTGCTCAAGGAAATAAGGGAGGACACAAACAAATGGAACAACATTTCATGCTCATGGATAGGAAGAATCCATATTGTGAAAATGGTCTTACTTTCCAAAGTAATCTGTAAATTTAATGCTTTTCCCATCAAGCTACCACTGACTTTCTTCACAGATTTAGAAAAACTACTTTAAATTTCATATGGAACCAAAAAAGAGCCCATATCCAAGACAATCCTAAGCAAAAAGAACAAAGCTGGAGGCATCATGCTACCTGACTTCAAACTATACTACAAGGCTACAGTAACCAAAACAGCATGGTACTGGTACCAAAATAGATATATAGACTAATGGAACGATGTAACAGAACAGAGGCCTCAGAAATAATGCCACACATCTACAACTATCTGATCTTTGACAAACCTGACAAAAACAAGCAGTGAAAAAAGGATTCCCTATTTTTAAAATGGTGTTGGAAAATCCTTTTGGCATATGGCTAGCCACATGCAGAAAACTGAAACTGAAGCCTTCCTTACACCCTATATAAAAATTGACTCAAGATGGATAAAAGACTTAAATGTAAGACCTATAACCATAAAACCCCTAGAAGAAAACCTAGGTAATACCATTCAAGGGGAGGGATAGCATTAGAAGAAATACCTAATATAGATTCCGTGTTGATGGGTACAGCAAACCACCATGGCACATGTATAACTATGCAACAAACCTGCACATCTTGCACATGTATCCCAGAACTTAAAGTATAATTTAAATAAATAAATAAAATAATAATAGAAAAAATAACATAAAAACAAATTTCTTTAGGTATTTGGTATAATGCAATGCTCACTTGCATTACAATGCTAGGACTAAATTAGAAATTAAATCCTGTTAATTAATATGACTTTTCTTCTCTGTACATTTTATGACACTATAAAAGGATTCTATAAGAAACAAATCCGAGAGAGATCCAAGATGGCCGATTAACAACAGCTCAGGATTGTAGCTCCCAGTGAAAGTGCAGAGAGCGAGTGGACGCCGCACTTTCAGACGAATTTTTGTTGCCCACAGACTAGGAGATTCCCGGCGGAGGAGCCACAC